>UZAF01021938.1:0-11286 GCA_900617895.1 Haemonchus placei
TGCACCGATCAGCTTCTGAGTCAGTTGCTCTAAGGCGCTGTACACAAATTAATTGGGTGACAATATGATTCCAAAGATGTGGGAGACACCCTATCCTTCACCCCTTCAGTTTGGTACTACAGTTTTATCATAACACTTTTACACCAGCTTACAATTAAAACGGTAAGATCCGGGTGATGTGCGAGGTTATGACGCCGAAAGGGCTGTTTGGACGAGATTCTGGTCGTCCGCAATTGCAAAGAGCTTTCTACAGTATCGCTGGTGTCAAAATAGCTTTCCACCAAATAGACTTAGGGCAGGGCGATCAGGTGTTCGAATTTTCAACGTATATGTGCTATTAAGAATGGTGCAGCTCTTGCAAGACCTTTAAATTATGACTACTCCTTGGTGCATTCCTCGCCAGACTTTGAGCCCCTATTGCGCCCTATCTGGGCCATTTTTCAACCCAACAACGCCCCATGAGCTGCCTTGGAAACCACAGGCTTGTTCCATTAGGAATTCTGGTAAAACATTTTGTTATGGTGGGCTGTGCCTTTGAGACTGGTAATGGAGAATCTTTTGACTGAAAGGCATAATGCCGTCACTCATTCCTTCTTGATGTGAATTTAGATAGCATCATTTCAAGTCAAGTATCCGAAAAAATCAAAACAAATAAACCCAATTCCTATTCACATGGGAAAAGTCGGACGTTTCTGGGCGTCTTGACTGGTGTCACTCGTTTTAGTGATGTAAAAGACATTGATTAATTTCTTGTCTCAGGCCGCTTGTCCTGCTTCCTCTTCAAAGCTGCCTAGTCGAGTTTTCGACTCTCCAGATTTTTCGTTGGGCTCTGTTGCTTCAACAGCCAGCTTTGATCTCCTGGACAGGATAGACAAGACTCTCTCGCTCCTTGTCATCCACTGCGTCTTCAGCTTTTCCGTATTCCACAGTTGCGAACTGCGTCTGTGATCCAATTCGGTAGGGAATTCAGTTCAGATGAGGAGGGAGGTAGGAATGATAGCGCTCTTCGTCCGATGGCGTGTATAGAGTCCCTTACTCTGTTGAGGACTCGTCGAAATGCGCTTGATCCTGTATTCATTTCAACGTTTTTCTCCCAAATGCCAGTGGTTAGGAATCCCTTAAAGGATGGGATGTTCAGTAGCAGGAGTACCGTGCATGTCCCAAGATCCTCCCAAGGCACTACCCCTCCTCGACTAATTTCCTATTCTATCCTTTCTATTCTGCGCCATAACTCAATTATTAGACCAGATCCATTTCGGCAACCAAACTTTCCGCGACTCGAATTCGATCCGCTCCCTTGGGTTTTACCTTGTTGCTTTTGGTGATCATCAAGGAAGTGTGGGATCGTCATGTACTGTTCCTCTTGGATTGTAGTTCGTCTGAGTCGTCAGGGAGCCAAAGTAGTCATGTGGGTAGCCCCGATCACATGTAGGTAGAAACCTATCACCTTGACAGAAATCACCAGTCAGAAAGATGAGTTCTTCTCTATTGAAAAGATCGAATAAAAAGATTTAGGTCTAGTAATCAGCCCCCTAGAACATTGGGACATCTCGTACTCCAGCAGCACTTTGACCATAAGCGTCTTGAATCATATTTAGCAAGCCATTCTTGGAGTTCATTAGTGTCGGAAAAGGACGACCCAATTGACTGAGTCCTCTAATGACCTGTGAAAAACGAAAGACAAAGGAGTTCCCTAATTCTCCTACCGTAACCGTTTCTTGAAATTATTGCAAACGAGGTCCACATGAGGAAGAAACACAAAGGATCCCAGAAGCGTGGTAGAGGAGGAGGATCAGGAAATCCGGCTGCAGACATCAACAGTATGAATGAACTTCGTGCTCCGGTCCGGAAAGATTGATATTACAAACTACCGCTCTTTCTTGACCGAAGGAGAAAGTTTGATAGTAAAATCCATATGTTCTGGAATATTCCCAGCCCATTTCCTCCTGCAAGCATCTCCGTTACGTTCATTTCGCGGAATCTTCCATTGTTGACAAAACGACTCGTTGGTCAGTTAGAGCTTCGAAACACGGTAACCTAATATTCACCGCTAGGCCGGCTGATGATTTACGTTATTGAATTTTACAATTTTGCTAAATTACCGGAGTTTTTGGAGTTTCCGCACGACGCTTCCGCTTTGACTGCACGTTCTTTTAGATCCTCTTTCTGGGAACCCTTTTTCTGTCAGATGGGTAAGGTCATGGGATTGTGATTTGGTCTACTTAGGCACATATGAAGTGCAAGTTTTTATGGGAAGAGAGATTCTAATTTAAATGGCTGGGGTGGGATTTGGTTTATGAAGCTCGTTTGGGGTTATGCCGCCTGTTACCTCTTACCTTTTACAGCAGTGTGCCAATACTGGTAATTCCAAGGCATAAGACCGCTTCTCGTTGTGAATGTGAACTTTACGCAATCACCCTACAAACTCGAACCAAAAAGCTCCCATGGGAGTCTATTTCCATAACAGAGTGGGAGAGGTGTGATGATAGAAATAAACCTATTCGTCTTTTGGCTGATTGCGGTGTTGCCCTTCGTGTTTTGTCGGAAACGTGAACGCCTTGAATCGCATCTATCATCCATTCAGCGACACTACCGACTTTCTAGTTACGTTGCTGGTACGCCGAAAGGACCGTGATGCCTTTGATACTACTCAATTTTTTTGCACTTTCATTCTGTAGCCACAGGAAGACGAGGGCGTATCATCTCCTACAGGACCTTTTCATCCATTATTTGAAAGCGGTCGTTAGGTCTGGTTTTCGGCTGTTCGAATTCGCTGCACGCTCATATCTCGCCGCCCAAAAATGTGTTGTGGCCCAAATATGGGCCATTACACTTTCCTTTGTCCATGAACTTTATCAGTAAGTTCCTCTTTTCTTTAAAGTGCAACTGTCTCCAATAAATCTTGTTGAGGTCAAATTGGTCTGTTTCTGAGAACATCGAGGACATTACGGCCCACTGCTGGGCTTCGGCCTCGCAGGTCGTTGGATTATTTTTTTATCATTTTACAATAGAGTTACTTACATATATAGTCTTCTGCTGTTTGAAGGTCGTTACCTATTAGTGGGCGGAGTCGGTGAAGAGAGGTGGGCACTTTGAACCCGCTTTTCTTCAGTCAGGGCGAAGGGGAGTATTAGGAGTGGACAATGGTCACGCGAACTGTAGTTCAGTCACTGTTTCGTAAAGTTGGCACGGGAGCACTCGCACATTTGTGGGGTCACGCTCACCTCAAATTTTATATACGTCGTAAGCAGGGCCTTTTGAGGGCTAATGATAGGGCTAACGACTTTCCAATTCGTCGTGTAACTACCCAAACTTTTGCAGGATCTCCTTTACCGAATGCCCAGATTTTAAGAGTTGTAGTGCCGGATGGTTCAACCATAAAATCTTCCCTGGATATCTTAAACAATTCTGTAACCAACAGGAAACCGTGTATCGTGTTACGTACCAATCTTTCATGTTTTCTCTTCTCTTGTTTCTCATTCGTTCAACGTTTCCTTCGTTATCTATGAGTTTGTGGTTAGCTTCTCCTTTCGTACCTGCTCAATCTCGATTCTACATGGCATGAGTCCCGCCCATCTGGGAAACCACGCCCATCAAGGTTTTCATTGTTTTAACTCATTTCCATCACGCAATTGTTTCTTCTTCTTCTCATGTTTTCTATCCATTCAGCCCGACTGTATGTTGTGCCTTTTGTCACGATCCCACTCTACAAAAGTGCCTCTCTTCGAGTAGTCTTACTGCTTGATTTAAGGCTGAGCTTCTGAAAATGGGCAACGAATCATCGGCTTTGACGAAATTGCGACGTGAAAGCAAAGACAAAACTCAACCAATGATCATGGAGTGCGAGGAACGGAAGTCAGTGCAATGATTCTATTCGTTTCAAACAGATGTGCGATGAGTTGAAGATTTTGGGGTCGATTCTTGGCAAATTTAACTATTTGTCCACTTCCCTTTTTGTTTCCTCGTAGTCAAGTGCTATGTGTCATTAGGTCTGATTTTGAATATATAGAGGCATGCTCAATTAACCAATGACCAATCGACCAGTCATGCAAGCATGCCAGTATTTATGAAGAAAAAAGAAGGGAGAGAAGTGTTTTTATCGATCCCCATCATCTTTATCGAGTACGATTAACTTGCACAATCGATGACCATCAAGAAATTAAGCAGCTGTTATACCAACTGATTGGTAGCAAAACCGTCCCTGGAAATAGACTGAATTGGATCTATGGCTACAACAAGTTTATCCGGCTACGCAATTGAATGTTTTCGCAATCCTTCATGGAAATCAAATGCATGGCGCGACTCGAGATCTGAAAGAAGAGTCAGGAACGCTTTTCTGATGATGTTCTGCTCTTTCTTGTGATATCCTAAGAAAAGAAAAGATTCCCATTTCAGTAATTAAACTTTACATTGTAGGCGCGTGTACAAAGTTTGCCTTACCAATTACCAAGGCCTCATCCAGAGCTTTTTTCGATTTCTATAAATAATATATGCATTTCTTAAGTTTGCTGCTGACTCAGTCCGCCCTATTCTCTCCTTTTCCTAGAATGGGAGAATATGGAAGCGCTCTGGGGAGAGTCAGCCCCTTCCAATACGTCTAATTGAACTTGGAAGAAAAATAGATTTAAAACAGCACCGTAGAACGATCACAGAATGGCTTTACTCCTCAGTTGGTGGAGGCGAAAAAAGTTGTCCTTTACACTTTGTCTCCCGGACAAAGATTCCCCCAAAAGAACCGTAAAATGCATTTGAGAACTCGCTTCTGAGGTATCCCGAGCTTCTGGGAAACCGGAGCAGAGAACAATCTGAGGAAATTTCCGGAACGAAAGTATGAATCAGACAAGATTGGGAGAAAGATAGCTACCAATCAGAGAAATAGCTTTCGTTGGGCACCTATCATGATTGTGCACAAGCAAATTCTTCAGAAAATTGCTATTTTACGCAACTTTGAAATTTTTATTATCATCAATTTCAGTTTAACTCCGATGTATCGAAAGAAACCGGGGCGAAGTATGAGCCATGGCCGATACAGTAACGAAATGCGGAGGATGTCACCTCAAAAATGGCGACCAGAACCAGATGGAACGATAAAAGTGAAAAGAGCTGAAACCGTTGCAGTGCCAAGTCAACGTGGGTACCGTTTAGAATATTAGAGGAGCAGTTCATGGTAGAAATGGCTGAGATATCCCCATAGGATAAATCCAATTGTACACCATATGTGGTGTTGTCAGGTCGGAAAAAGGCCTAGATAGGGCGTTGTAAAGGCTCGAAGATTGTCGCGTGTGTATGCGTGGACGAGTTTCAGCGGCATTGTTGAGGCTGCACCATTCACAGGGGAGCCCATGTTGAAAATTCAAACAACTTGTCATGACCCATACCGTCAGTGAAAAGAAATTTTGGGCAGTTCTGGCTTAATAAAGACAGCTCTATGTGCAATTGCAACAACTGAAGTCTCGTCCAAATACTCCTTTCACGTCGTTTCCGTGATGGTAATCTCGTACAACCTCTGGAAATCTCGTCCTAATACATTCGTTATGGTAAACTCGTACAGCCTCTGCTTTCACTAGTTTTGAGTAACTTTTTTTTGCAAAATCGCAAATTTATTCGCTTCCTTCACCACCAATGTACTATTCTCAACCAATACTCCGCTTTTTGACTTGAAAAGGGTACCTCAAAACTATCGTGAACTGTGTCTTCTAGGAATTAAACAAAAAGCTACTCAGTGTGGATGCCCCTGTTTTCATGATAGCTCAAATTTTTTTCTTTCAGAAAGGGACTGATTTTATCTGCTCTATCCATTTCATAAAGTCGCTCATGTTTTATTTCTGATTCACTCTTTTAGAAGGAGCCCTTTACAACCGGACCCACCTGGCAGCACCTGATAAGGCAGAAGCGTTCTTGTCACCGCCTACTCCAGATCGGAAACGAAGTCGTAGTATATGTGGTGGTCAGATTGGTATGGATTCACAGGTCAGTGATATTCCACAAAAGGTAGACTTCGTTTATTGTAGGTTTTCCCATGGCCGAGTCCTGATGATGTCAGCTAAAGGCATAATTGGATGGGCGGGGCTTAGTCCACCCTCGCATTAGTTTGTTACATCTTTTCGTAAACGCCCTTCATGAATAGTCAATTGTGACTTCGGGGTAGTCCGCCATTTGCAGTCCAGCCTTCTCTCAGTCATCCCTCCATCCCACCTTTCTTCCCTCTCCGGTTCCGTCGTCCCTTCTCTTTGTGCCTTCCAGGATTCTTCGAAATCGTTTTTACCCCACCCGGTTGTTCTTAAAGGACACATGCCAGCTAAATTCAATTATAGAAGGCGTATTGTTTACAGGCAGTGGGAATGGCAGCGACGACGAAAATGAATGACGACTCTCGAAGTGGCGGTCTATTGGCCACAGCGAACGGTAGCAGTCGGAAGATGTCCACCGGTGGTTTGGTGCCTTCGCTGAATCGGCTTCGAATACAGCAAAGCTTCAAAGCGGCCAGGTTAGCCTTTTCAACATTGTTTTAATTTTCAGACGACGTTAGATGGTATCCGTCGCCAGGTGGCAAGTGTCAGGTGATGAAAGGTAGTTTTAGCGGAGCTTCCAGAAGATTTTCAAACTTTTTTTTTCGGGTTTCGGTACAATCGATGCACTCTGAGGATTTCCGATCGTATCTTTAACCCATTCCGCTGAAATCCAACAAAAAAGTGCTGGTTGATAGGGAAAAAATCTGTGGTCCCTGAAGACTGTGGACCGTTCCCTGCGAGACCTCAATCCGGCTAATCTCGATCTTTTCAGACCAACCATCGGTGAGGCCATCCTAAAACGTGCCATAAGCAATCGTCCTGAAATGCGTACATTCATGAATCGATTAAGTGAACAACAGATCGATATCATGGGTAAACAATTCTATTCGCTCATAGCCGATTCCGTTGAGCACATTGAACATCCCGAAGCGGTACGTTCTGGGTTACTGTAGGTCCTGCAGTACATGTCTATTTATGGAAAGTTCCCTCTGAAGGACTGTATCCGTGATTGTTTCAGGTTCAGCAACATGCCAAAGCATTTGGCGAGTCCTACGCGGCATTATGTCAGATCGGTTTTCGGCCTGACTATTTTGCTCCTCTGGCCGATGCTGCAATTGCAGAATGTGTCAAACTTGATGGCGGAGCTCACAAGAGGTTCGTACTGTAGCTATCAGGTCACACACAACCTTTAGGCTTTTCTGAATGATCCTCTTCGGATTTACTCTCCTCCGTTGCAATAAATGCTCAATAACCCGGCCGTCTTTCATAAAAGTTCCATGTTTTGGGATGCCTTGCTTTCAGAAAAACGAAAGCTTCAATTTGCTGATCGGTCACAAAATATAGGAGCCAGAAAATATCGACTTTCCTTAGCTTCCCGATCAATAAATGTCCTGGAACGGTGGGCAGATATTTGAACTTCCCGACGGAACAAGACCCAGCGCTTAGGTGCCGATTTGGGAACGTTTAAAGGTTCTGGACTCCATAAATATACAGTCGAGTCGCCCGGGTGTTGGATTTCCTACCCGAAAAGCTCGCCGCACCCGCTTGATCGGACTTGCTTAAATGCGCACTGAGAAGGGAATGCTTGAATGGACCATGTGGTCTTTCTCCTAATCTCGACATAGCTACGCTTGTTTTTTGTCCTGTTTCAAGCCTTCCCGAGGTTCACAAAACCATCCAGCTTAGCCTCGGCCTCTTCGCCTTCTTCAGAGCCTGAAAGCCGAAAAACGAATTCCGAACGAATGGGAATGCTTGAGTTTCAAAGAAGATTACGGTAGCTGTGCAAAGCCGCCAGCGCTTGCTATAGGAGTTCGGGGGAATGGAAATTTCCTTCGCCCCAATCGGACAGTTAGCGTGGGTGCAGCCACTGGTGTCAACCGTCTACGATCCTGTTGTTCCCTGGATCATACACCAAAGGCTTGGCTCAACTATTGACTCGGAAAGTGACGAATCCGGCGGTTTTTATCTTTTCAGCACAACTCGTAATGATAACTATCCCGGTAATGCCGATCAATATACTGTAGCTGACCAGTTATTCATTATTTTTCTGCCTGAAACTGGAAACTCTATACCGAAATTAACTTTTTCACACTTCGACACACAGGGAGACCCCGGTGTAAGCCGTTAGATCCCACGGATAGGAGGTTTCATAAACTTAGAACTAGTTTATGGGAAAGCTCACGAGGGTCAATCTTGCGGGGTGATGGGGGAGGTTCCACACCAGGACGTTCCACCAGCAAAAAGGATTACTTTAAAAAAGATCCACACCTCGGTGTCCCCTACGTCTTCTCCGTCTATCATCGCCATTTCATGAGTGTCGACCTTAACAGTCCCATCCTGAACCTATCATATGAAAGTTTTTCCTATTACAACGAAGTAAACTACGATACCTCATCTTCTGGAGAATGGCAGAAGGCATCAAACTTCATAAATCCAATGACATCAATCTTGGAGGCAGAACTAATTTGAAGCGTTCAGGTGTGAAACGCTTTTGGCATGGAGCCAACTGATCAGTGCAATTTTTACATCTGTTCGGGACGGGTACTACAGTCGTGTGCGGTACCAGAGGCGGTGGGTCCTTTTTTTTTCTTTGATTTCACCGTTTTCTGTGATACATCTTGATTCCCAGTAATCTTTTTCTATATTCTGTAACATTTTTTGATAGCCCTGGGTCAAATGTTGAACCAAAAGTGTGGTACTGGACTACGAATTGCGGAGAGGCTACGGACCTATTCAGAAGACCCTGTGTTTCTGAGCGAGGTCTGCTCAAATGGCATATGCTTAGGTGATTTGACAGGGCATCTTCCACATCGTTAAGAAGACCAAGAAAAAACACAAAACTCACTTCATTTCTTCAATTTTCTCATATCTTTCCTCCATTCCTGATCTCAGTTTTTCAAGACGGGATTTCTTTGTAAGGATTTTATTAAATGATCTCTGCAGGTAGTGCAAACTTGCTTCCGACTTGATTATTTTTCCGATTTTTAGGTCTTCATTACCACAAGGGGTGATTGCAAAACAGCTATCCGTCGATCTTACCAAAAGCATTGATCAAGACGCGTATATTCGATGAACTCTTGTCTCAGTTACAGATTTCCTTGGGCTGGAAATCCTTCTTCTATAGGGTAAGTGACTAAATCGCTTCCGCGTTTAGAGTTAGCTTGAACGCTTGTCGCCAATAATAATCAATATTCAGATCATGTCAGCATTATGGATTTCGTATGGTCTCAAATGGCCAGTGGCAAGCTTTTCTGTTACCAATCAAACTTTAATGTAACCAAAGTGGATGCGCTTCGTTGCGCGCGTCCGTCGAAACTAGGTCACGTCGCACGCGGCGGGTCAGTCCGCGATCTTTGATAAATGCCGCAGATGACAGGGGGCATGAATTGCGCTTGGTCCACGGCATTCAGCTAAAAGAGAAGATAACACGTTCAAATGCAATCATTCGCTACACTGACACTGGTGATGCTGTAATGTCATCTCGAGGGGTGTGATGCATTAGGAATGAAATGGTCGCGTCGCGGTGAGAGGGGCGTCGCGCGCGAAGGAATGTAGCAGGATGCAGCAGTAGGTAAGAAATACAAGAACAAAAGTACTAATAGTAGAATTATGCATAAAATAATGATCGCATATCGATTGGGCTGTATGAAGGACACTAGAGCTGTAATAANGGCGAATGAGTGGTCCACGACAGCCGCGTGCGGCGAATCGATTACCCAAAATTGTTCCTAACGCCCATCTCCCCATCTCGAGACCTCACTGGGGTGCGCCGCGTGGGGTGACCTATTTCGATGGACGCGTGCAACGGACGTTCTCCAACTGAAATAGCGCATTGTGAATGTGTAGAAGCCAAGCCAGATTGTAAAAGATTTTTTGTACATACGAAATCCCTTGATTCTCTTTTCATACATGTTTTAGATAGATGATTATCAGTTTTTGAGCTTACACCAATGATATTTGTCGATGATTATTGATATTCGATGATCTCATCTTGTGGTTAGTGATGATCTTGAATGATCCACATCCGAAGTATGCATATTGATTACTTGTAATGAGGTCCTAATTCGCTCCGGGTTGTGTGCATGCATATGTATTTGTATTTTTCCGTGTTATCAGTGTTTATCAACGTTATTGGTAACCTACTGTATTTTCCCGTGTTATCAGTGCTTATAATCATAAATAGTTTGCTTCTTCAAGTGCTGATGCTTTTTCGTAGGGTCTACTCCTGCTTATACGCTTATTATTTGTACAATTCTAAACATTTTGTGTGTTAAATTGTGAGTTATAATGAATATTTTTTATTAAAATTCACAAAAATACCCTTGCTTTAGATGTATTGCGAGTATACCGCAATTCTACGGGGAAAAAAATAAACAGTGAGCTGGTGAGCTTTTTTTTTTCGATTACACCACGTCGAACTACGTTTGTTAAGCTCGTTATCAACTAAAGAATAATCTTGTGGTGGGGTACATTGCCATGACATACGCGGCTCTTCTGCTAAGTCTCAGCGTTCCTTGCAAAACATAATGTGCCACTTCGACTTATTCCTCGCCACATCTACAGTCTTATCATGTCGAGATCCTTCAAATAGAGATTATCCTTTTTAATAATCTAATAATCATCGTAGTGCCATGGGAAAACAAAAACGTCGTAACCTTTTGATCGCCACCAACATTTGCCCAGTGATAGTCGCGCTTAACGACACAAGGGTTTATACTGCCCCCGAATGGTATCTTTCGCTAGTCACGTTTGGCCTTCATTATTAACATTATTCACATTTAACACATCAACATATTAACATCGTCATTATTAACATCGTATATATACTTATGTACCATATATAAATGTAGAACATACATCTTTGCGAGAACTTTGTGCGCCCCATCGCAGACCCTTGCTCCATGGCGAATTCTGCCAAAACTCATCGAAGAAAAAGATCAGTGAGGAAGTTCACTAAGGGTGTTCTCACATAGACAGTTATTCTTATATTGTTTTTCTCCGCTTAAGTGATTCATTCGTTTCGTTCAATGAGTCTAACTGCGCTTATTCCCCATAACCGAGTGGCTATACTTTCTTGGCGGGACTCCACAAAGAGCGAACCTATCGACCAATCAATCCATGCCATGTCTGATCTCCCGCCTTCAAATGTTTCAATCATTTACGTGTTTCATTCTCCATTTTTCATACCGATATCTCCATCAGTCCCGATTACGGGTCGATTACTAACTTGACAAAATGTTCGGTGTCTCTCTGCAGAAGTGTTTTTTTTTTTTGA
>UZAF01021940.1:0-11276 GCA_900617895.1 Haemonchus placei
TTGGCAGTTTCTTTCTGCACAACCTTATACAAATATATATACGCTTTGATTTTTATTCGTATATAATTAATACATGTTTTTCATTTTTTTATTTAAGTGGTGGCATTACTTTTTCCCAGACAGCATTGTTAGTTTGGAAATCGAATGGAAGGTCTTATGTAAAGCTTCTCTTTCAGTACGTCCCCATCACAACCCAGCATCAGAAACTGAGCAAAATCGAAACGCTCAGGTTGGCAAGGTAAGGAGACACTGCTTACCCATACCTTCACCGGAACTCCATCATTTTCTCCTCTGAATCGCAAAAAGTAGCATTTTTTCAGGAACTACATTATGGCACTTCAACGAATGCTTCAAACCGGACGTCAACCAACTCCATTGGAATACGCTCACCAACTTTCAATTGGCCTCAGTCAGACTACCACAAATATGCTCGCCAATCTTTTGCAGGTGGGGTCCCTTAAAGGAATTCTTCATTCAGCCTTCATCTAAGGCACTAGATTTGATTAGCGTATCTTGGTCTTCATCCATGCATACATATAGTAGACGTTACTCAGATTGATTAGTATGAAGACTGATCATCATACTCACCCTAAGTAATATTTTCCGAGTTGTTGGCTCGAAATAAAAGAGCCTAGTAACCTTTCAAGTCACTATGATTGCCCATAAAAGTCTTGAACTCGAGTTTTAGATTACATTTTTCATTTTCCTCCTCAAAAATTAGAACAAGTGATGACAATATGAGGGCTCGTTCGGTCCTGATAGTGACGTTGAAAGCAGGTGAGAATGACAATGCTTTACTACCTCAATGCTTTACTACCCATAGAACGGCTTACTACCATAAAATTGACCTCGGAAAGATGGTAGGCAGGGTAAACCAAGGCGAATGTCGATTCCCATCTCTTCGATAATGAAACCATGTCTATTATCCCTGCTCCACATCTTGGGTTCCTTAGAACAACATGATGCTATCCACTGTAAATTTGGCATGTTTGAAAGATGGTTCATCTTCATGCTCATGCCACTCCAAAATTTTTCGGGTCAGCTCAGTTGAGAGAACTTTTTTAGAAAGATTTTCGTGAAAATACAGCCGAAAATTTTTAAATATTCAAAATGATCTCTAACTGCAAAAAGAGTTTCGTGAGGTCTCATCAATCATTCTACTCAAGATCGTGCCAGGTTTTCTCTTCTTCTATCCCCAATCCAGAGTGCGAATGGCTGAAATCCCCAGAGACTGCGCTATTTTTCACTGTGACAAGGCTGAAACTTAATTGGAGCCATTCATTAGATCTAAACGCTCCTCTATGCGCTCCTAAAACATTCTATATTCTTTTGAAGCGATTAATGTAAAAATAAACCCATAACCTCGGAGACGGAACACTGATGAAGAATAGGGCTTGGCACCGACCAATCCCGTTTTGGAATGCGCCTTGCATTCAACTTCCACTCAGAAGCATAGCGGCGTTTGGAATGTGTATGTGACTTAGGTAATGCCCTTCGGTGGCCAGTTGATGTAGAGCCAGTGGTTCAGCCTCCTAGACTTGCCTAGTTCCGAGTAACCGACCCCGGAAGGGTGGAAGGCTTGGTAGGCGTGAGTATCGATTCGGGATTCGATTCCTAGACCATGTGAATGTGATAATGCGCCTTCTGCCACTACACCATTCCGGAAACGTAATCTTGAACGAGCTTATTTCTTCAACAAGAAAATCAATCTGAAAAACATTGCGTTCTGGGCTGACCGATCATTTTGAAGGTGCACCATCAATAGTGCATACCGTACCGCAATGGGAAAATAAGGAATTATTTCCAGGTGCAACCTCGTCTTCTACTGTTGCCCACGTCACCTGGAGTAATGGATCTTTCATCGCCAACAGCAGGACCGGCGTATCCTCAGCCGCCACCGTATGACTTCAGTGGCGGTTCCGACAGCAGTTTTGATAGCCCCAGCTCTTCCTATCAATATAATCCCTACATGGGCTGATGAATGTCTCAGTCTTTAGAGACAGTATGCGCAGCTGAGCTTTTCCATTTCAATGTGACGCGGGTTTTCTTGTGAAATATTCTTTGGCTGCTTTCGTGCTGCAGTGCACATTAGTTGTTATGAATAAACACATGTGTATATGAATAAAACTTCTACCTGAGTGTTACTGGGAAAGTTTCGGCGTCTTCGAAGAAGGAGTTTATGGTGGAGATTCCAGTAAATTCGTGAAATAAACTGTCTACCTGTTGTCATTCCAAATTCCTTGCGCATGGTGAGAATTTCATCTGAAACACCTTGATAAGTCATTCACTACAATTGTTCTTAGAGCTATAATTATTTACTCGATGGAAGAGTCCTGCCAGCTCTTTAATTCGGTACGAATTGCCTGATACTTTGGTTTATAGTTAGTTGATGAAGGTTAGACGCTCTCTCTGCCTTTTCCCCAATAAGAATCTTACCATTTCGAGAGAATGAGCACTGCATGCAGCTACGCTGTGCAGGTTTGTTCCGTGTTGTGAAGGGTCATTTATTTCCTCCCTTTCATCCGTAAGCTTTCGATATTCTTTTGTGTCATATCGGTGACCTATAGATATATGAGCCTGTTTCAGTCATCTGTCAGTCAGCTACCTTGTTCCACAGGGTGAGGTTGGATAGCCTCCATTAATGCTTATAAACCGAGCTTCAGAGGAACGCTTGGGACCTCAGTATTGGTGTTTGTCAAAGATCAAGAAAGTAAAATTGGAACCAGTGATTTGTGATTGATGAGGTGTGCTGAGAAATTCTCAACGGGGAAGGTGGGTATATAATGATTTCACGAAGATGTTAGAAAAATTTTAGAAACGAGATGTTAGAAAAAATTTCCTACAATTAGGTTCGTTTTGGCATGGAGCGCATTGTTAGTAGGGAATAAATCACAATAAAAGATCGAGAATAAAGGGTAGTTTGGTTCGATCTCTTGAGATATCTCTCCGAACAAGTTTTCGGGGACTTGTGTGATGGCTCAGTAAATCAGCTCATTTAAATCATCAATATCTCCAACACCAAGTATTCAATCAGCTGGTAGGAGGTGAAAAAATTCAAAGGTGCGAACGATGCACCATGGACATGCTCATTGCCAAATAATCAAATTGGTCGGGCTCAAGTTGAGGATCTCGCAAAGGACAAAGCCTCTTGTGCACCTGATCGCTCTTTAGAACCAGTCCACAAGACGAGTAGATTTTCTGTGCCATTTCCAGTTCCTTTCTCCTAGAAATACTCTTTTCCATTTGCTGAGCTGAACTGCTTTTAAGCATTGCACCACTACCCATATAATCACTCTCTGTCACCTCGTTCGTTTCGGGTGATTCATGACACATGCTTAATTGCAGTGAACAATTATATCGTCGCCAACCACATCCGTTATGCAGTCGAGAATATACACCTGCAGCTCTTGGTTTTCAAATCATTCAATTGCCCCCTACGAGTTCAAGTGGGTGCAGCTTGAATGGTTCTCAGTTACTTGCCTCTTGGTTTACGCTAAATACCGGATTAGCGACACAGTCCTTGCGAATGTGGAAGGGCACCTAATACGGCAATTAACTGTCGTCTCAAAGGCAGCCTCTGTTAGGCGGTTATCGTATTAAGAGGAGTGATCCATTACGGAACGATATAGTAAGGCAGGTGTTGCACACAAACCGCCACCTTGAGAGGGCGCCTGGGCGGATTTTCCCAGACTTTTGTTAACATGAAATTGTATAGCCATTACCATCAAGGAAGAGTAGCACTCCTTCCCAAACTAGAATTACGCCCTCAACATACCCGGAACCACTCTCGGGCTTTTAACGGGAACAGCAAGTTCACATGTTAGAAATGTATACCAATTTCGATATGATTCTAAACAGTTGTCTAAAGATGTGACGCATTCCATTTTTCAAAGTTGAAAGCCTCGAACCCTAAGAAAACCCCTTCGATGAAAGCCGAATCCTCCTACTCCATCGAAAGCATCAAACAATTAAGTGCTCCATTCAAGGCCATCTTGAAGAACTACAGCGTTACAAAAGAACAGTCACTTTTATGTGCTGAATTAACAACATAGATCAACACAAACAATCATGGCCAATGCAAAATAGTTTCAAAAATACTCCCGTAGCGTGCACGGATCCGAAAAGGTGTAGACTATAAAAGGCAGTGAACCCTACGGCAGTTGAAAAGACCGGTCAACTAATAAATTAAGCAGATTGAGCCAATATGTCCCTTCAATTCATCCATTCGATTTCCAGCCAAATCCTGGGATATACAAGTACGTAGTTAGTTGAAAAACATCAAATTTGTCATCTTCTCACATGAGGCAGCAACATGAAGGGAATTTTCTACAGAGATCAGAATAAGAGATAATCGCGTGAACATCAACAAGCAAGTTTAGAATAACCTATCAAGATGAATCACATAAATGTTCAACTTGAATTGATGAACTGAACTGTCACCAACAAAGTAAACGAAATAACGGGGATATCACCAGGAGCCGTGCCAATTGCATGGTTTTTCACTCCAAAACACACGCAATGTTTAGACCTGTAGGGCCAATGCTCATCCGATCAAGCCGTCCACCGTTATTGACCTAGAATGAGCAAGTTAAGGTCAGTGGGAAGGAGCAAGGAGTAATTAATTTCTAACAAAACTCAAAACAGAATTAAAGCGCAAAATCGTGATAGGCATTTTCAAATTATTGAGAATACAATTGCTAAAAGGCTTTCCAAAGTAGTGGATAGCAAAGAAATACCTTTGCATGGTTAATGAAGGATAAGATCGCAGAAAACAAATTTCTCGCTCCTCGTGGAATGGCAGCACGCGATGGCGATCCGTCGGTGTCATTGAAAACAAAATCGAAATGAGGAGGAGAGGAGTTACTCTGAAGACGGAGGCCATTACGATTAGGAATTGCTGATCTCATTTAGAAATCATACCATATGAAGATAGAAACTCTCAGCAGCCAAATGTACAGCGTTCGGCCTTTGAGGAGCTCTCAGCGTGTATACGGCCGAGAATGGCTGTGCCAGCCTTAAAGGGGAGAAAAACCGTAGAAGAATCATTATAAGTAACTGATCCAAAGAGTTTCCCTGTAAGCACCTGCATGAGCCGACTAGTGGGTTTGACGTCAATTGGCTGTCCATGTAAGCAGAGAAAAGTGAGAAGACCAATACTGCGTCTGTAGGCAAATGTTCACCCCAAGGTCGACGTGCTACTCGACCGGATGACGCTAAAGCATTTTTAGGTTTTAGGCAGCATTTTTAGCATATTTTCGCCCTCAAACAACTAATCAATGAAGAAGGATCAAGTAAGATTTGGAAACGTACTTTTTTCTTGCACTGGCTCTTTGCCACCACCGTTCCAACAATAGTCCATCATAAACTTGTCGGCAGCAAGTTCTGAGATACGACTAACCAAATAGCTCTGAAATTTCGAGCTTAGGTGAACCCTCAGAACAAGAATTGGTCTGATTCTTCACCTGATTACTATGAACATGAAGGAAAGGTAGTATGTATGGGAGCATGGTATCAAGTAGTTCAGGCCGATTAACCATAGCAGCTTGAAGTGCATCCACAGAAGAGAAACCTATCTTGATTGGAGGGCTTGCATGTTCCTAAAAAATCGAGGAACATTCGACAAACTCTTTCTCAATTTATATGAAACCTTGAACTATGCAAAAAGTTCATCAAAAGCCGTACAAGTGGAAGGCTTGCTACACTTAAAACCAATTCCGACAATATTTCATTCCCACCTTTTCTAGTTTCGCATTTGTCTCCTTGATGCGCTGATTAAGAGGTTCCAAAATTGTATTCACCAGCCATGCTCTCAGACGCTGCTCGCAGCGTGCTAGCTCAGCATCACTCAGAGAAGACCTAGAAGAGTTGGAAGACCGGTGAATTCGTTACATTTTCTCAGATTACAAAATAAGCGAAAAAGCGAAAAGACGATATCTACATCGTCATACTTTGACATACCGCCCTATTCAGCGAAATGGTCACTGTTAAATCATAAACAAACCTTTTCGCATCAATTTCAGCAGTAACTGGTATTGTTCCCGATCCTGATGCGGTAATAGGCCTTTCTGGAGAAGAGAGGCTCAAGCTACGCCTTCGCCGTTCCATGGATTCACTACGTCGCAATATCGAGCCAGTCTTAACAACCGTTATCAATACAGTTTACATTTTCAAAAGTATAATAATTACTGAAGGTAATCGGAGAATCTCACGAAGCAGTACCTTTCTTGGGCTATGCCTCGCATGTTGCAATGCATGTCTTAACCTCGTCATCTCATCTTGACCATCACCTTCGCTACTTGCAGGAGACAACATGATACGAGATCCTGGGCCCATTTTTACCACGACTGGAAGCAAACGAGTAATTACTTGAGTTTAAGTAGATTGAATAATTCAAATCGGCGAGAGTTCTAATAACGGGGGTGAGATAAGTAAGAAACGACCGGACAGAGATCAATAGCAGAAAATTATTTGATACAAATAAGATTATAGTTACGAAAAAAACTTTGAACTTCGAAAAATTTGGTTCTTGAAGATCAAAAGCGTAGAGTGAAAATCGATGGCATGAACATAAGCTACGTGTTTCTGCAACGTGAAATTCTCTTACTGTTCTCTTTTGAATCAGAAGGTTGTAGCTGTTCTGAGAGCTGATAGCCTCTGCGTTCCTCAGGAGCTCCAATATCCAAAACATTGAAATATTGAAATGAACTATTTCGGGATGCAGATCGATCCATGTGCAGTGAACTACTGAATGGGTGAGTTTCAGTGAAAAGTCCATTAATTTGAAACAAATTAATTAATAACGTACTCCTTTGATAATAGGAAATCTAATTGCTCTCTCGTGTGAATACTATCCATAGTTTTGCTATACGGGCTGTGACGAGATCTAACGACATTGCCAGAAAATCCTGTCATCGATGAGTCCAACAAGCTACCCGTGCTTACGTTCATTTGATGTAATGAATCATTCAACGTGCTAAAAAAGCTGAGCAAAATCTGATCACGTCTACATTGAGGATTAGCGAAAGGATGGGGCTTCCTTCTATTTCCATCAAAGTCTCTGAGAATTAAAAAAAAACTACAAGATATCTCGAATATACATAGCAGAATGGAAAATCTTCGAGAGCAAAACGCTTATGCTCAGAACTCTGAGACGCGAATGATAAATGGACAAATGATCTCACCTACGATTCGGAGAAGCATAAGCAAGGCGCGAGTGCGTTGGACTGTCCTCTGCCACTTTACCGAAGTGATGATCGTCAACCCAGGACGAGTCCGCACGATTAGAAGTATCCAGTAGGTTATGATGTTTGGATATTTTCGAATGCGGGTAAGGCGATGGCAGTATCATACCAAAACTTGCTGAAATAAAAATTTTGAAAGAGTGAAAACGTGAAACTGAATCTTCTGAGCAAGTTTGGGCATACATCAGGGTAGATAATCTTCGTTGTTGGCTACCTTGAAAGCAACTATATGGGAAACCTACCATGCATAAATCCTTTTTCTGTAGAGACGCTATACAAGTCATAAATTATCCAAATTGCGACGATCACGACGTAAACAAGTAAACAATACTCAACGATAACAACTATAGCACATGGTAGCCAATCGCCAATAAGGAATTGTCCAATAGAAGATCCAAAGGTGAATATCTTCAAAAAAATAAGGTAAGGACTTCGTAAAATAGAACAGGGAAAAGGAATTTGAATGAACTGAATGAATACCTCAACAATGAGAGCAGTCAAAACGATACACCATGGGAGAAGTGTTGACTTGATCCTATGTAACCTGGAAAGCAGCGAGAATAAGTGAACTGATTCTTTTTTCGTTACTTTCACTAACTACCTAGTTGTGGTAGCTGACGTTCGCTTTGCATTTGTTTGGACTAAGGGCGAATATTGAACGTTTTTGTTCAAATTTTCAGTGAACGAACTCGGCGTTCTAAAAGATCCGTCCCGCATCTGAAAACTATCGACATGAATCCGACTCCTGGGAAAAGAGAAAAGTACGGTCGAAATACACACACTAAGGATGACACAACTAACGACTTTCTTAAGAAAGTTTTATGAACAACTTGTACCTACAGGTTCACAAAATGCTCGAAAACAGTTGCGACACTTGATTATATTCTAAGGAAACTAAGAAATAACAACTCAACGCTTACCCGTGATCTTAGAATGTGAGTGATGGAACTATTTCACATAATACTAAAAAATATAACATAAATACTGCAAATAAAGAATTTAAAGGAAATAAAATAGATTCCAACAAAGCAGGTAGTAGTTTTGAAATGCAAACTTCAAAAGCAACGGAGAGCCTGAAATGTCGCGCTCCAATCCGAAACTGTTGCACGAATCAAGATTTTTACTCGAACAAATCTCCCGGAAGCATAGTTGCTGGTGGCTACATAACTTTTCTTTTATAAATATTTCTTGTCGCAGTTTATTTATGCTGAGTAGCGTTTTGAGTAGCGCGGATTTCGCTTTTTCTATTTACCATTTACTTGGGAACAGGCCGCGTCTTGTTTTGGAATCGGAAGCTAAGGACTTTTTTAGGGCGTATTGTAAATTTTTAATAAGCTTTTCGAAAGGTCGCAAATGCATTCCAGGTATTCCCTTTGACTTTTCTTTAGCATTACTAGTTGTCGGAAGTAAGGAAGTCTCCAGAATGTTCTGTGGTTCTTTATGGAATTTTGTATGTGTTTTCAATTGTGCAATGATCATTCAAACGCTCCGTTCTGTTCTCTGTCTTTTTGCTAAATGATCGATTGACTTGTTCTGATTGATTGTAATTTGCCTCCAGTCTTGCCCAATGTGTTTTTTTTTNTTTTTTTTTGTTTCAGATTTAATTTAAATTAGAAAAGATGGGTCGCGGTGAGCTTGAAGAAATATGTGATCGGTATCTCAGTCGCAGAGAAGAACAACAAAAAGTGACAGAGGCGGTGGAAAGGTGCTTAAGGAAAGGATACGATTACGATAAAATGAAGGTAGTTTTTCGCATTTTTTGAATGATCTTCACTTGTGATTTCAGCGAAATATTTCTGAAGTTAATTTTTTTGATCCCTTAATGTTAGGGATGTCTGGAGATGCCATTTCATAGTGGATGAATTTTTCAGGACCGTGTGTTAGAAGCTATAGCGGACTCTCATCGAGCGCACAAAGTTATCTCAGCAATATGTATAGCATATCCACAATTTCGCAAAAGAACTAAGGTTGGTTTCTATGATTTCACATCATAACAACTTTCTAAAAGATTTGTGCGTTATATGAATTTTCACAAATGTCTACTTGATTCCCTTTCGAAGGTAGAACATCCAATTATCTCTTTTAATTGTATTATGCTACCAGTGAAATCTTTTCTCTATTCTTGTTTGACTTGTTAACAAAGATTGCTTCAAAATCAACCTGACCTTCTCTTTTTGGTTCACATGATACTGAGGAATTCAGTGCTAATTTCTTAATTAGTATGGGAATTTTTCTGAAGTCAAGTGGCTTGCATGATCATGTTTTTGTTGTTCCGTTGCAGCTTCATTGTTCGGTAAGATAATGAAATCAAGGCCGATGTGTTGAGAAGTAGAGGGTCACCAACGAACGATGTGAAAACGCTGTGAAATGTTATCAAATTCATATTTTTGAATTTAGCACTAATTAGTAACCAACGTAATCCTAAGTGAGTTTAATCCTTTGAATTCAGCTTTTGTGTGGTTCGTAATGATGTACTAGAAAGGTCTTGCAGTGGTCTGTTCCCATTCGCATGAGTTTATTCAAGTGATGCGTTCTCAAGCAATTCTGAAATCGAACTGTCTTTACCAGTTGGAGACTATTTTAATAAGCAACAAATAACTTGACAAGATTCCTTGCCATTTTCACTTTCAAAAATCGGATAATTCTGCATTTGATTTGCAAGATCTTAAGCGAAGGGGACGGTGCAGTCTATTCGGTCCTTGATGTAATGTTTTTATGTGGCAGAAACGTTTGCTTTTATGCCCTCTTTTTCAGTTTGAAGAAAACAAGGATGATTCGAAAAGGCGTAAAAAGGAGCACAGTCATAGAGACAGATCTCGAGAAAGGAGTAGAGCTAAGGATAAGGAGAAAGAGAAAGAAAGTGAGAGGGAACGTCGGCGACGCGATGAAGTGAACAAAAAGGAGCTGGAAAAGGTATGTCCAAGACGCAGATGTAGCGTCGTGTTTTTTCATGAATGAAATATTGGATGCTTCCAAATTGCTTTTTACAGGAGAAAGAGAAAGAGAAATTGAAAAATTTGGCGAAGGAGTTGTACCAAAAGAAGTTGGAGGAAGAGGAAGCCAAGCGAAATGTTGTTGTTACAGAGGAGACCTTAAGGTTTGGTGGTCTTATGGTAAATGCTTCAGCAAGTATGAATATAAGTTTTTAGAGCCAAAGAACTTATGTATAAAGCTCAACAAGAAATCGAAGAGCGAAAACGTCAGCTTGGTTTGGCGGCAGCTTCACAAACTCTTATTGGAGTCGCTGCTGTTCCACCTTTGACCGCAAAGAATGTTGCCTTGCGACCTCAGGAAGCTCAAATGTTCATCCAAGCATCTATGAATAAGAAAAGTCGAGTTGACGAATTGAAGGTGAGTTTCCGTTACTTTTTCATTCATGGCGAGTTTTTTGCGTGTATCTTTGTCGAGGATATTCTTCTCCAGGCTAAACTTGCGAAAGCTACCTCAACTATCAATTCTTTGGTGCGGCCCAATGCGCCAGTGATGGCTCCATTGCCTGACATCGCTCCTGGTATTCTAAAAGAACGCGAGGAAGAACCGGTACTTTTACCATGACTTTGATTTCATATAAATTTGATGCTGTCCCCCTTTTTAGGAAGATGAGCTCTTAGAGTTTGTGGATCCGCGCATCGTGGCGCGACCTGCAGAAAGGAGCTACCTCAACTACTCTTTGGTGCGGCCCAATGCGCCAGTGATGGCTCCATTGCCCGACATCGCTCCTGGTATACTAAAAGAACGCGAGGAGGAACCGGTACTTTTACCATGACTTTGATCTCACAAGAATTTGATGCTGTCTCCCTTTTTAGGAAGATGAGCTCTTAGAGTTTGTGGATCCGCGCATCGTGGCGCGACCTGCTGAAAGGAAACGTAAAATGTTCAATTTTCACGAAAAAGGAGAGTTTGAACAGCTCGCAAATAAGCAGAGGGCGGTGGCCAAGCTGGAAAGATTGCAGGTACTGTTGAAGCGTTTCGTTTCTCATATTAGTTCCTGAACGTAGCGTTGTTCAAGGCTGAAATTTCCCAAGCTGCAAAAAG
>UZAF01021946.1:0-11250 GCA_900617895.1 Haemonchus placei
TACACACCTAACTGTTTTCTTTTCTGCACCCATGCCCCATGATTTCAAGCCGTCGCAACTCCACCACCGCAACACCAACCCATTTCTTTTTTTTTATTCGGCCAAAAACCCGCGGAGATCGATAGACTTATTTAGGAAGTTTACAAGAAGGGTGCTTTTGCTAGATGCACAATTCACAAGTGGCGCACGAAGTTCACGTCGGACGACTATTCCATCGAAAATGAAGACCGTCCGGGACGCTCAATAGAGTTGGATTTGGAGGTGCTGCGGAGCCAGGTGGAAGCCGATCTGTATCAAACTACTCGTGAACTGGCAGTCACCCTTGGGGAGTCAATCCACCATTATTCGTGGATTGAAGTCAATCGGCAAGGTGCAAAAGCTCGTCGATGGGTGCGTCATGCTTTGAAGCAGTATGACATGAATTTTCGCGCCGACATGACACTTTCTCTCCTCTCGCTTAAGCGCAGGAGATGGTCAGGTGTACTCGTTAGTACGAAGTTGAAAGAGCTTATTATACTCTATCTAATGATACCTCGTCCATTTTCCTCTCCTCCTTCCCAAACTATAATCTCTAGAGGTCATCACTATCACTTTGACTCAGCCTAATAATTACTTTAGATCGTATCCATTATCCACGTTAAGCGCAGCTTTCCATTTGCTAGGACGACGGTTTCCCTGATGGGATAAGTTTCGATTTCTAGAGGGGATCCACGCTTTTGACATCGGCCATCAAGTCAACCACTTCGTCGTAAGTTCTGTTGACCAGCCAGTTTTTCAACGAACGGTTGACATGACAATCAAATATGTTAATTCGGTGAGTATGAAGGATTTAGGAGAAGATACCATTCCTTACGTGGCTTTGGCTGACTGTTCCATCGCAAGAAAGTTCGCTGAGATTGCGAAATGACTTTGCAACCTTCCAACCTTTCTCGAAGCATAATGTGGCGAATGTGAAGATGACTTTATAGAAACATTTCTGTCGAGGAAAACGAGCATGTTATGTCTTGAAAAAACCCGAGTTCAGTATGCAAGTGTATCGAGAGAAAAGGAGCCTCGGAAAAATTCCAATAATTATGCATCAACCTAATAGAAAGGCAATCGACGATTTCATCAAGTCTCAGCCCCCGTTCTTTTGGTAGGAAGAAATCGACAAACTGCCTAAGCGTTGGCGTCGAGTGGTGGATGGTGATGGTACACACCTCTAATCCCCGGGTTGGTCCGCTATTGAGATATTTAAATAAAAGTAGGGGATGAAGTATGCATCAACCTAATAGAATAAAGTTACTTCCAACGAAAGTTTTCAGAACCTCTAATCTCGCTCAAGATTAGTATTTTGCTATCAGAGCCTCAACAAACCTCGATGATGTGCCAAACGCAGCTGCCTTCATCAACTTCAGCGAAGCATAGCTGAGGTCCACATTCTCGTTGAACAAGCGCGCGTTCTAAACCCAGAAGATCAAGCTCTAAAACCTATCCGTGTATGGCTCGACACTGGAGCTAACCGCGATTGACATATCTTTGAACCCGCATTTATTTTTAAGATATACGAGTATCAAAGAATGCTTCGTGAGGTTTGAGACGTTTCATCTCTTCCGGGATTATGATCAAACTTTTATGTGCCTTTCGTGCATCATCCAGAAGCTTTCGTGGCGTTCCAATGTCGTTTTTCACCTTTAGCCTTTTGTGGAATTTCCAATGTCGTTGATGCATCTGCATCCAAGCTATTGGCTACGTTGATGTACTTCTCCACTACGACTCCTACTCTGTTCATATCTAAATCGACTGCTATTTTTGCATGAGCGATCATCGTCTTGAGCGGTTGCTGTTCTCCTGCTATAGACCCAACTTCTGGCTCCAACTTTACTGCAAGAAGATCCTATTCACTGCTCAAAAAGGCACTTAGTCGATTCTTAGCTCGATAAAATCTCCTGACGATGAATTAAGGACACTGCAACCCTACGTCTTGATGCCTAAGCTCCGTCACAGCTGAACGTGGTATCCATTCTGACAGAATGAGAATTTTCGGTTGGCTCTTGATACTCTCCCGGTCGGATGCACCAGTTGTAGTGGACGTTGTAGGATGAGGCGAAGAATAGGAATGGGAGTGATTCATTACTATGCAGGAATGGACTTGTNTATACCCACCAATGACAGATTTATCATTGTATTGGCGGTTCACTTTGTCATTTTTCACAACAAGCGGCAGCTTTGCTGCTAGAGAGTAGTCTCTATAAAAACAGTCCTATATCAAGGGCTACTCCCTAAAGGTCGAATAGGCTAACTACCTTCTGCAGCAGTCAACTCTAAGAAGTCGCTCATGCAATTGAGGAGAGTTCTATTCGTCTTCTGCCAAATAGCCTCGGGGCTGACGTCGCAACGGCCAAGCTGTCCAGATTACATGAACGAATATACCTCTCTTCCCTGTTTTTATTCTCATAACCTTATCCCTTCTGTCTATTAATATTTTTAGCATCTCCCTTTTTGTAGAAAAAAAAACATTTGCATCCATGTGAATCTCATGGAGCAAAATGGTCATTATATGGTTCAATGGAAGAGGGTCAGGTTGGTTTGCTAGAAGCTTCAAATGTGTACACGATTGCTCCGAGACTTTTGCATCAACATAGTATGTTAAGAAGGAAGAACTCGCAAATCCATGTCACCCAACGAACGAATTCTAACAGATTATCAGCAAAAGAGGAGTTGAGATGTATAGTAGAGGTTCAAAGAGCTCGATGGCACGTAAACATCCGGGGGAGGGGGAACTACAATACAATACAATTGGTTAGTACTACGAAAATCAATAGTAGCTACACACCTTGAGACTAGTACCACGGAAGCTCGCTTTAGGCGAAAAGGGTGGATGAACAATGGAAACAATTTCATAGTAGAGATTCTGAAAAAGAGTCTGACGAGCATTATAAAAAGTCAACATCTGTGGAATTTATTACGTGACGTAATTCAGCCAATGGCATTGCAACAACAAGCACAAGCATCCGCAATATCACATTACCATCAAAAATGAAAATCACTCTTGTATGTCGGCTGTTGTCTTGTGCGGTAGGCTTTCAATGTTGGATCACCGACATATGCCCATATTGGCTTTGGAGCCTGAAATCCGAATGTCGAGTGAAGTCGAAAATATGAAGGAAGTTAGCGAACTCGAGTACATATAGAGTCACAGGTTGCTACTTTGGATGAGTAGGGGAGGGCGGCAGCCTTTTTTCGGTTTGTCTTTCGCTGACCCAGAGGCTGTGGTTTCAATGGGACTATCATTGTGTCATTCTCACGATAATTTCAGTCGAAAATGGTCCTAACGCTCCAGCGTTTGTGTCCGTCTGTTTATTTCTCCTTGAGCTCGAAATTACCTGAGGGAACACCCGGACAGATCAGCTTGAGATCGGTTCAATCTGGTCACAAACCAAAAGTAACAGAGCAAATCCGTCCACAGAGGGAAATGCAGCGGGGTAAGTGGCGTCAGAATAACAACTCTCCGCTTTTGTTCCGTAACAGCCAAATGCCTGGAAAAAAATGTGCCAAGTCCAGGAATATGAAGGAAGTGATGTAAATCCACCCAGTATCACAGAAGGCGGTACCTTCCACATAAATACGCGGCTCGCTTCAGTGAATTCTGGAGGCTTAGACTCGGTCCATTATGTACTGGTATGGGTGACCACGGCGAACATCAGCCCCAAAGGATACGTTTTTGTTGGTCAGGGGCTATCAGCGAAATGTGTTCAAATCTTGAAGTGAGCGATGCATGACTTGTGAATGGAGCTAAGTGCAAAAACTCTTATCTCTGTTCAGAACAGCTTTAGAATTGAGAAAAAAGTGATGTGAGATTCTAGAAGCAATGTGGCAAATTCTCGAAGTGGTCGGGACCAAGATCTAAAATTCATCACTTTGTTCGAGGACGTTCGTGATGTTCCGGAACCGCTCTCTATATGACGGCATAATCGTTACTTTCTACCCTCAGAATCATTTTCTTTACTGAGTCCACGCGAAGAATTCGCTTCTATCTGTTTGTCGAAGAAGCATGAAGAGGTTGGGTGAATTTCGGAAAGGTAATGTCTAAGGCTAAAGCTTCTCTAGGAGCAAGTCCAAATCAGGCCAACAGAGTGCATATGACGTCAATGGGAAAACTTCGAGATTTGACTTCAGAGAGATTTCGACACAGGGGAAAAAACGGTTCGAAAAAACGGAAAAAAGATTCCGATTGGGTCAACAAGTCGGACGTAAGAGGATCGCGCGGTAGGAAGATTGTTTCCGGACTGGGCGGCACTTTCTACAAAAAGCTCTTGCCCACCACAGTTTAGAAACTGATTTTTGACAGGTGGGGCTCAGATCAAGAAATTGGTACCTTTGTTAAAGGTGCACTTTGTTGTGACGCATGCATCAGTGCGCGAAGCCCAACCGGTTGTGATATGAAGATGATAGTAACAGTAACATTGGTAATATTAATAACAACAATAACAGTAATAACACTAGTAAGTTCAATACTAGTCCTGCTTCTTTAAAGAGAAGAGCTTCGATTGCTGCTTCTCGTGCTATCTGCATCGACTTAATGACAAGAATATTCTGTCGAGCAGTTCGGGACAGTGAATAGTGTAGAATGAATGAAATAAGTATGAAGTCTGTACAATGAATTGCAGTGGTCAGACGACGTAATAGTCAGTAATTTCATCCTCCCAGATGAGAATGGTACTTGGAAGAAGGTATTTGATCGTCCTGTGAGAATATCGATCCAAGATTTGATCCCCGTTAAATGCGTGTATGTTTGTGTGTGTTGATGTGTGTGTCACTTCCCACCATATTAATTGTAACATCTCACGTCATTTCTTCGTATTCACCAAGCGCACTGACCGGGAATGTAGATTGCATCAGAAGTACAAATAAACAGTTGAAATGCGGAAAAATGTCTCCAAATTGACCGCATTGACTAATGTACTGGTTAATATTAAGGCTTTTTCTACCACTTTACAGGCTATCAGCTGTCTTTTTTTAATTACAGGACAGCTGATAGCCTTCCTCTCTGAAAAAAGGCTCTAACTCAGTGATTTGAATGATTACTTACCAGCGACTGCCGTGTTCGAGGCCTTGAAACGCTCCTCGTTCTGGGCTCTTCCGACCGGCTTCTTCTGGGCTTAGAGCGCCTCCGTTGGGATCCTTCCTCTATCCTACGGCTGCTTGCCTTGCAAGATGAAACATTTCAGATTTTAAGTGGTGTAATACTCATTCGTTATATGAAAATGACTTGGAATATCATTGTGAACATAGACACTTAATTACACTCAGAAATCTTGATGGAATTTTGATTGTTGGAGATGAGGGAAACAGTGCCTTATGAATGAGGTTACGCTTCACCAGTTAAAGATGTTTCCACACGACTCACGGTATTTTAAGGTATGAGCGGCAGGGAAAAAGTGAGCTTCACGGCTCTACCCCTCCCCGCTTCACGGCTCTACCCCTCCCCGCCACTAATTTTTGCTTTCTCCCACTGAATCCTTTCATATAATACTGAACCACCGATCAAAAGGAGTCCATCTGAATGCAGAGAAATGAGTAAGTAGATTGCAAATTATCTTTCAAATCAGATGTGGTCTTCGTGAAAAGTCTTGACACGTTTGACCACTTTCTTCTAACTTATTTCCTTCCTTGACAACGTATAAGAATCAATAAATATAAGCAACATTGCTTCGACAACATATTGCTATTCATCAGGCAACCCATGGATCGCGTTTGCAAGAAATTCTCTAGGTTCTGCGGAGAAACACTTGCTGATGCACTCATGAGTTGGTCTACATCACCGAACTTTTTATTTTTCAGCGTTTTTGATAGTGACAGGAACAGGTAATTATCTGCTAGAGCCAGAATACAGTGGGTGTCAGAACAAGCCATCCCAGGCTATGTTTCTTCTGATTTTCTTTGCAATGAGTGAGTGAGCATGAAGAAAGTACGCTTTCAGCAGTTTCTCTCGTGAAGCTGCAGCAACGCGATCAAGCCGAGTGCAGTGAACTTCGACTGTGACAGTGAAGTTTGATGGCAGCAATTCCATTGAATGATCCCGTGTTTGAATTAAACGGAATTTTGTTATTAGGTTGGGCTTTCGTCAGTGAGTCGGAATTTCATGCTCTTCCCCCATAAGCATTCACTCGCATGCTTTACGTAGAGAACTCAGTTCGTTCACTCGCGTTTTCATAACCGGTGAACAAATCGTCCAGCCATGCGAAGGTGCACCAGAAAGTCACAGGTTCAGGCATACATCTCTATACATCTCGTATTTCCAAGGCTTTCCACGGTGACTCAAATGGATAGCTACCACGTCTCGACAGCTACCGAGCTCCTGCGTAAGCTCAAAGGTACAACACTGTAAACCTCTTTCAGAAGGTGGGCATCACTGAGCTCAGGTGATCCCAGATATCGTGTTTTTCCTGCGAAGTCAATGTGACCATTTTTGGCTTTGTGGTACCGATTGTTGGCCGTGCTGCAAGGGGGTCTCATCGCACCACATACGTCCTTGGTCGCAGGATTTGAATTGACGTTCTCCTGAACCCATAAAGCAGGAGCGGTATAAGTTGCTTTGAGCCGAGAGCGATCCTCTTAACCGAAACCCTCGCGAATGTGCGAAGGCTCTTACGAAAATCAAAAAAGTATTTATCTAGTCCGGGCAACTTCGCTCATTTCTTCCTAAAAAATACGAACGTCGTCATCGTGACGTCGTCATCGTCGTGTAACTTATTCAGAAGTTGAGTGCCTTTGCCTTGTGCTATGCGATGTAAGGTGTCCTGGAAAGTAATGTATACGAGCCTAAAAATGTAATACAGAAACATTCTCTTGCTGTGGGCTGATAACTGCTATCGTCATATTGTTTCAATGGAACTGGCGATGGAAAAGGCAAGACCTGTGACAGATTCTTGATTACTGACCTGTCTCATATCTATTGTAGAATTACACTCTTTGACAATCAGATATTATTGATTTTCAACCAGTCGATGGGAGAAGTGGCTTGTGTCACTAAGCGCTAGTGGAATTTAGTCGTAATCATCAGATGTAATCGTGATGAACCCAGATTGAATGTCTTTAATATCGAACTGATCGAACTGGAATGAGTCCTTTATGAATGTCATATAAACTTTTTCCCCTTTATGATGCTCCGTCCCCGTCGAGAGCCAGAGATGATTCGTCCTCGCTCGAAGTACACTGATCACAAGATCCTTCGGCCAGAGTTTCCTTGAAAAAATAGTTTATTCGCGCTGGCGGTAACCTTAGCGCTCGCGTAACGTTTCGGGTGTCCAATAAGAAGCCGCACTGGTTCAACGGTCATCACCACATCGCATACCTTGTTCTTTCAGCTAACCTGTGATTCCTCGAGGCATGTCAGGCTATCCTGATCTTGGTTCGCTGGTTGAGCACAAAACTCTTTCCCTGCGCACTCGCGTGTACCAAGGAACTCTGAAAATAATCCATTCCTCAGCGCACTGAATGACGCTGACTGCATGCTTTCCTGGACTCCAAACCTCTGAAAGGTAAGGCAAGAGAGAAAGGACCGGAGGAGTGCCGAAAGCGCCGAACAAGATTTTTTGCCTTTTCCACTCCCTCTTCGATATTTTTAATGGCTTCCACGCCGCGCGCTCTATTCTCTTGAGTTCACGGCTACCTCATTTATCATGTTGACTTCTCGACCTAGATACATGTAACATTCGGAGATATTCGTTCCATTCAGCCAAAAAGGAGCATCAGTTACCATCCGTTTGTCGTAAATATCGTCTTGGTTAGGTTCAGTCAATAGCCGATCCGTACATTGGCATTGTAAGACTGAGCAAGCATTCGCCCCGCTCACTCGATTTTGGCCTTATCATGTCTGCAGAGCGGAGGTTATGTAAATGGAGACAGTCGACCTTCGTCCCCACGCCTTCTTATTTCCAATAACACATGTTATTCAGCGGTTTGAGACGTTTTGGCGACACACTGGTACAGTGAAGTTTTCTTCGAATCGATGGACGCATTACAGCATCATGAGTCTCGCAATTCTTCAGTGAATTTTGTTTCAGTGCGGATATGATTGTAGACGAAGACTGTTAGGATCGGGATTGAGTCACACCTTCCCAACCGCATACCTAACTTTGAGTTGTTAAGCCTTGGTGGGGTTTTAGCGGCCCATCTGCACCGCCAGCGTTTTGCTGTCGCATGTTCCAAAATCCGCCAGCTTTGAGAATGGCAAGCTTGACCTCGCTTCCTCGCCCTCGCTTTGGTCATCAACATAGTGTTGGACGTGATCTTTCATTTCTGCGCCTTCGAGTCTTTGATAGACGCTTCCAGTGCATGTGTTGGTGCGTTGACAGTACAGATAACCATTTTGTTCTTCTTATATGCAGTATGATACAACCCTCAAGCCTAGCAAGTTGCGAGGACCTGATTTGAATTTGGTATACTCCGCGTTGTTGACCATGCTATCCCAGAGTGGAAAAAGAAATGACTTGTTTGGTGCGATCAGCAATCACCTATCAAGTGGGTATCGGTACATACGTGCGTTCGTGAGTGCGCGCGGCAAAGTGTGTGGCGGAATTCGTGACGAAGCGAACGACTTCGGTTCCTATTTTTGGAGCAACTTAAAGTTTAGTAGTTCAGTAGGGTCAGCTGATCCTACTATCTACTCTACTTTGGATTCGGGCCTCAATGATTAGGCGCTGAAGACGTTCAGATACCCATGAACTTCGCCGCGCGATTTGCCGCGCGCATCCTTGGCCGCACGTGAGTTCCGTCCCCCCTATCAAGTGGTTCTCAGTCACCTGCATGCATGCTCTCGAACATGCACGCAACGTGTGAGACACCAACCGCACCCGTAAACTCCACACTCACGTACACCTCCGAAGATTCAAGGAGAAACAAGAGAACCAATATAGCAAAAAACTCAGCTTACATCCTGAATCAGTCTGCCACTCTTAGCGAGCTCTCCGAGAGTATAAGCTAGACAATTATAGAGTGCACTATAAATATAGTAGCGACAACATAAATGTGGCAAATTTCCCATTTTGGAAGTTTTCGACATCTGCACTTCCTATTATGTTTATAATATACTTTAGCTCACATGTCTATTTTGCTGCTCTTGATTCCTGAATTTTCAAAGAAGGCGGAAGCTCGCGCTTGCCTAGCAGCCGTCCTCTTTGCTCGCGTATGCCAGATCTTTTTCCAAAATAGCTTGTCATTTTGCATTTCCTGCACGCACAACCGTAATGGCGAAGCACGGACAGGTCAACTTCAAGTCTCGAACTGGTCATCAGTTTCAGAGATCGATAATTCTCAGGAGATAGTTACGTTGCGAAACCTGGAGAAGTATAAGAAAAATGTTTTCAGAAGTGTCCGTTTTACTTTGTTGGGAAACGTAATCCTCACGCGAATGCAACTTTATTCTGATAGGTCTTGGAGCATGGGCATCCTTTCGAGAAGCCGAAAAGCTGAGAAGGATCCCTTCTTGAAAACATTTAACTTTTTCCATGATGGTTTGAGCTGTAGTATTAGCCATTGAAACCATGTTACCTATTTTGTTGAGAATCGTATCGAAACTAATCAAAACATCTTCATAAAGTACATTCCCGCAACGATGCCGCTGAGAGTCAAACAGTAGACTCACCAGAGCGCCAAACCGCAAAAGGAAGAATAAAACTGGTGCTGAGGAAATGCTCGTGACCCTATTCCTGCTTTCGATTCGCCTACGTAACCGAACGATCGCAATCCAAGGGTCCATTGGGTACGGACTGCACTGGTGAGGGAAGTTTGCGCCTCAGAATATACCACAGTTGCTGCTCTCAAATTTTCGTCCAAGGGAATACAGAACCTGCTGATGAGTATAGGAAGCGTCTTCGAGCTTTAGTTAATACAGGAGACGGTTATATCATATGACCGTACCGAACTGATCGTTTATAGCTCATTTTGATGATACGATGCATATTTAACAGTTACATGAATTCACCATGTATCGATTTGAATTGCGGCTTATGAGTCGCAATGATGTTGTTACCATATTTATGGCGCACCCTGTACGTAACACTAAGTGATCAACTTCAGCACGTTCTTGAGAAAAAAAGCATGTATATATCAAGTCAAATCGTTTACTGAGTTTATGCGAGGAGATGATTGTCCATCATGAAAGAAAAAGAATGAATAGGGATGATCCAAAAAACATAAGACTATTTTTTATTTTCAATTCTATAAAACTCACCTGAGCCTGCGGAGTTCTTGGCTTCACTGGTATGTCCCTCCGAGCTACATCGCTTTCCGATCTTCTTTTAAAATGTGACTGTTGCTCTCTCGATTTTCTTTGTCTACTCTTGTGTAGTAGAGCATTGTCCTCGTTTTTCAGCCATAAATCGCGATTACCGGGCATCCTTTTTTGAGTTTCTCGCTCCTCTGCTCCTTTCCATAGTCTCTCCCTCTTAATAAGAATCGAGTAGTCAATTTGAGCTGTTTACGATATGCATTGTCCCATTTCAGAATGCGGAGTTTGTGATGTGGCAATAGGAACTGTTACGTCAGACTCAATTTCCCATAATATTGAATCAGGTAGCCCGGCTGAGACCGGGCTCCCCCTTCTCGTGTTAAAATGGCCTACCCGCCTGCAGCCTTTTCAAATTTGGAGGCTTTGGTAAGTGAGAATAGCAGTTATTCATTTCCGGCCAAATACTCAAACACCCAACACAATTCGTGCGCGCCCCGTCCGCCACGAGCAAACATCCTTAGGTTCTGTGTGTTTGAACTCGATTTATCTCCGACTCATTCAACCTAGATTTCGATATTTCGCCTAAGGTCTAAATTAACATTTTTGTTGCCTACGCTTCGCCTCCCGTAAGCGAAGTCCTGCCGCCCGACATAGGTGCTCCCATCCTGCCATCTGTGTTTCTATCGGATATGAACGCTCTAGGTCGATGCTTAAGTTTCTCGCGCAAACCTCGCCCCATATGGGTGGAGTCCGGTCTTGCGACTCATCATAAGTGTTCCTATCCTGCCGCATACACACCCACCAAATTTGAGCGCTCTAGGTCCACGGAAGTAGGGGCTATGAATGCCCACTCAAGCCCACTGGCCCGCTTGGGCGAAGTCCGGTCCTGATGCCCAGCGTAAGTGTTCCCATCCTGCCGCCTGTACTCCTACCGATTCTGAACGCTATTACTACAAATTTAATTTTTTTGAATAAACGCCCGCCCACTGTAGGCGGAGTCCGGTCCTGCCACCCACCATAAGTGTTCCCATCCTGCC
>UZAF01021948.1:0-11240 GCA_900617895.1 Haemonchus placei
AAGTCTTCCAAATCGTCGTAGCATCTATTCCCTAGCCACTTTTTCAACGAACGGTTGATGTGATAATCCATAAAAGTTTCTGCCGGTGACTATGGTAGTTTCAGAAGCAGATCCCATTTCTTAGTTGGTTTTGGCTGGCTGTTCCATCGCTGAGAAGGTATTGAGATCGCGGAACGACCCTGCCACTTTTCTCGAAGTAATAGAGCATAATTTTACGAATATGAGGATGGTTTTCCGAATACATTTTTCTAGAGGAAATCAAGCAGATCATTTCTAAAAAAAACCCCACACTTCATAGTAAATTATATCGAAAGAAAAAAAGCCGCAAAAAAATTCGCAATAATTGTGCATCAACCTAATATTATCGATGGAAACATGAAGAAGACAGAGATCAGCCAGCTCCATGATTATCGTTTCACACTGCGATGCTTCTTGAAATGACGCACGCTTCAGAGGCTCGGAATCTACGAAAGCAGGATGAGTATGCGGTGAGCGTCATTCAACGCGCTTCAGGGCGGAAGATCTCAGAATTTCCGCATACACGCAACGCAGATGAGATCCCGGAGTTTCGGGCTCTGTCAATGAGTGAAAGTCAGGGATGCTTGCTTACGCCCGAGTGACTGGACACATCGGAACGATCAAGTGAACAGCAGGACGAAAGCCAGGGCAATGGCAGAATTGTTTACGAAAGCTCTGAATGACAAGTGACACAGGTGATGTGGTGAACCTCTTGTCAAGATTCGTATATGTATTCTACCCATAATTTTTGATAGAACCCTTCTCGAACTAGTTAACTTCGAATGTAATGTGACCAACAGAGTTTCTGACTCGGCTGACATCGCCATGGGAGTTTTGACACATATCGATTTATCCACCACTTTAGGGCTTCAGCAGTTGAGCACTGTAGTTGCAATCTCTGAGCCCACAACACTTGAGCGATTTGCCTGCCGTTATGAAACATTAGTGACACTGCGTAATTGAAGAAACAGGTGGCACAAAATTCTGAAACCTGCTGAAAATCCAGAAACCTTCTGCTATGCAACCTCGTCAAATCAAGAAATACGACGTCGAAATCGGATTGCACGGAAATAAGCTAGGGAAGAGAGGCTGCCATGAAACTCTGTCATGAAGCTTTTGGAGCTTCAGATTGTCAGAATATGTCCTTTTACTGGATTGTTTGAGCTACTGTTTATCGGATATCCATTCATCGTTACCCTCACCTATGGGTCAGTTTAGTTAGCAAGTCGATTGCTGTTTTCGCTCTTCTACCGCACTGCGAATCTCATTTGCAAAAAAAATGAGTGTGATACCACGCTGGCATAATGTATGAGCGCATTTTCACAGTAAGACATTCAGCCCGGCGCACTACACGATATCTAAGTCAGTGCACAATTTGTCTCATAACAAAGATTGGTTCACAGAGTTGCTTAATTCATATTCAGCCTTTCGGAGGAATCTCCTGTCTTGGTGGACCATTGGCGTGGAGGACGTGCGATCAATATTAAACGTAATGTGACATGAGTTACAAATAGATATTATCACTCAAAATTCCTGCTGGTGGGAAAGAACTATTGTGATAATCTATTTTGCAGTGCCTCCACTAACGTTTAATCTGAAAAAGTAAGAGCTGCAATGGAGCGGTCAAGCAAGGCAAGGTATGGTTGTACTATATTGCATAGTGTACATACACGTCTACATTGTACGGACTCATGCCATCACAGGCACGTGCTAGACAGAATATTTAAGGTTTCGGGTCCCAACCTTGTATTCTTGTCTACTGACAAGCAGAAAAAATCAAATAAGGTAGACGGTCCCGGCTAGCTAAGATTGATAGATTGTCGCCTACTGGCTTAGAATAGCACTACTACCTGATCTCAGCTCAGACAGTAGTTTTCAAAAAAAGAAAAATCTAAGCGATGGCATATTCTCTTTCCCTGAAGCCCTGTACTGATACATTTAGTATTGCAGCTAGCAACTTTGAATTTACTCGAGAAGAGTAAAGAAACCCTATTCTATCAGATTCCTTAACTTTACTTTGAAGTTGAACACTGTTTGTGGTCCGGTATTACTTTCGAAAAAAACGAGGTTTCAGGTCAGTGCTGGAATATTGTTGATGACGATTTTCACAGATTATCGACCAAATAAACCTGTTCTAACCAACGTGTTGATATATTGTAAAGAGCATAATTCGCTCAATACATATACCACCCCGCGAAGACGATCGATTGCCTCTATCAATATAGCGGTCTCTTAGTATACAGTCCCAAACAAACAAAGGCAATTTTAAAAACAAAATCTCGTGCTCCATTTCTATCTTGATTACTGAGAATCTCTCCTGCTAGAAGTAAGCCCCTATCTAGTGCTGTAGAGTATTTCGAGTGTTTCTCGTCTGATGAGCTCAAACTCGTCCATTGACAGCGTTCCGAACAATACCCTTGTTTTTGTAATCTGATGTGTTGCGAGTAATTGAGAAGTATTTATGGGTCGCCTTGGACATTTCCACTCATTCGTTCCGAGAGAATACGGCGGGATGCTCAGAGCCTACCCTCTCAGAGATAGGCAAGCTATTACTGGGCACCCATGCGCCAGTTCCCACATTCCTTGGAAGGGTCCAATACCTGCCAGCGGAAAAAATTATTATAACAGCTTCGGATAGCTTCTGAAGTTTCAGGACCGCAACAGGCTGCCAAAAAGAGAAAGAACTATGGTAAAATGGCGATTTGGTTTTTTTTGCGGAGGTGGTGCAATGGTAAGTGGCGCACCTCACACACGCACAGTCACGAGTCCTACATCGGCTGGCCACCGGAAGACATTATTGGCCACGCACGCATTCATTATGCCACCACGATTTTTAATGGAAGTGGAGTGCATGGGCGCATCACTCAGACGGGTTTGATTAATGTCTCAAGACTTTATCTTTATTTCTTTATCTTTTGTAAATTTTTTTTAAAATTTTTTAAAATTAAAATAAATTTAATTTTTTAAGCATTATAAGCGAAGGAGGATTCATGGAATTCTCCGATATACGCTAGCAGAGGGGAAAATCCGTAGTTCCAGCTCCTTCAAAAAGGAAAATTAAAAAAGCCATTTTTACGCCGAGGATTCGAAGCTCAGGGGCCCGTCATACCTATCTGTGATGCTCGCTGGACCAGGCATTCACTGACTCGAGCTTTTTGGATTTAAAAAAAGGAACACTACGTGATGCCTGCTTCACGGGAGCCCAGCAAGGAAGAAATGATACGCCTTATGTTTTATCGCGAGAGGACGATCTACTAAATTACTCTGAGTCGAGACAAAGACGGAAAGGGATGTGGCCGCCACCATTCATAGAAAATTGATAATCAGTGGATGAAAGAGGGTACATGTGGCACAGGCACATATACAGGTGTGGCATGTAGCGCTCTTTGGATGTGGTGTGGATGTAAGGGGCACACTGTCATACACGTGTCATCAGCAGTTAAAATCCTGGATGCGAGTTAGGAGATATTTGAGTATAATGGCGGACCGTAAAGGTGTTGTTGGAAGGAACTTCATGCGAAGTGATCGTTCAGTGAGCTGTATTATGGAAAATGGCGAATATAGACGCACTAGTTCGGTCGCTTCTAAAAACAATTGCGAGTTTATGCCTTGAATGCGTAGTAGCGAGTATTTGTATCTGCTGTTAAGTGCAATATACTACTACAATAGGGCACTCAGCTGTTTTTAAATGATTATTCTCTAGCATGCGTTGAACGCACCACATTGTATCGTATTTTAGTGGAACCATAATCAAATTTATAGCAGCTCTTTCCACTTTAGGTTTTACTGTACTCTTTTTTTCTTGAATTCGAACAACATTCAAATTCCCGAATACTCCGCTGCTATGGAATGTTTGCTTTTTGATAGGTCTGAAAAAAGTTACTAACTAGAGCACTGGTAAAACGGCTTCGATATGGTCGACTTATCCTTCTTAATATAGTCAGCCGGTTCGCCGGGCTAACGCCGGATTTCTTGGATAAAGTTGTAGTAAACGGATGACTTCTTACTACTTCTTTGAAACAAATAATAGTTCTCTGCACACGAACTTTAGCACAGGACTAATAGGGCAGTGCAAATGGTGCTCAGTAAAAGTCGGTGCTTACGCCTTCGATTGGAAATGTCTACCTTCACCTCTCCTTCCTAAAAATAAATACCTATCAAAAATGCAACTGTTAGAAAACCAAGGCCTCGGACGATAATTATAAATGTTTTGAGCGATGAAAACACCATTGTCAGATGTCATCATCAATGAACCCTTCTCTTTACGGAAATGTCATTAGTTGAGAATTCAAAATCACTAGCGGTCGGATAAAGTTTTGTTGCAAATGATGTCGAACAAAGAGGATCCTTCATTGAGTCACAAACCTGTAAAGCAGTCGTAATCTAAAAGCAAGAAATGAACAAAATCCTTATCTGCTGATCGTATTGCCACTAATGGGTTCCCACTTGAGACACCCTTTTGTCGCCCTACTCTAGCATCCTGTCTTACCCAATGAAACATACTGAATGGTCAAAGCTACATCGTAAATACAGAAGACGTTAGGATTCTAATCGCTAGATAGCCACTCCTCTTAGGCCCCTTATTTTCTCTTATCAATTAACCCAATTCCTGTCATATCTACTTAGTACCTACGATCCCGTCATATCTCATCACCTATTAAAATGCCGAGCTTCCACTGTTAATACGAAAAGGGTAATCCTACCAAACTTGAACGTTCTAAGTCAACGAAAACAGAAGTTATGAGTTTGTGGCCTGAAAATTTCTATCGCGCCCACCCCACCCACACCGACACACATACACAAACACACCGACAAACCAACAGACACACTATGCAAATTATAGATAGTAGGATCTTTTACCATCGTTAGGCCATCATAATCCTGACCATACCACTTCAAACTTTCCTCATTATATGATCTAGTCCTGTCACATGCTTTCTGCATAGAGAAAAATAAGAATTGTTATTAGTCAGTGATTCTGTGCCAAACAGGTTTTTAATGAAGGAACATTTATTTGCCTGACGTTTCGATCAACACGTCGTTATCGAAGGCCTGAAAGAGTATCGCAACTTCAGAGTGTTACCTATCATGCTTGACGTAGACCAGCTCTTAACCAGTTGCAATTCAGGCTGATGAACTTCCGACTAAGAAGAAATTCTGACAAGTCACTCACGTCAATCCCACCGAAACCCAACAGTTGCTCAACTTTCGTGAGGATAGAGCCATTGGGACAGCCCGGTCAACTACGACCTATTTATGGTATCGTGACGTGACACGTATCAGTCTCACTATCAAAGCTCACACAGAGGGATGTAAGGCAAAAGATCACCAGTTGTGTTGATGCACCCATTCTTGTTATTCATGCTCGGATTTCGGTGTCTTACCCAGAAGGCTTCGAGTTTTTGGCACCGATACTGTCCCCGTAGGCCAAAATAGTGCATTTAATGTCAAAGTCACAAACAGCATGACCTTCCCTTATGTGCTTCCCAAGCAGTGCAATCGAGCAAGACCTTCGTTTGCTAGCTAAGTGTCCTTTCACACATACACATAATTGTCTCCCAAATTCTCCAATATGGCAAGCATCACATGTTAAATACTGAAGTTGGTAAACCACACCTCTTGGTGCACAGCCTCCTACTTTTCTATACGAGCAGATCACGCAGTTATCCGTGAGGCAAATCCGGTCATAGAGCCGATTTCTAACCAACTGGTGTTCTCTCTCGATGTTTTCACTAAGTAAGCGTAATTTGCTCGATGCGCTCTTTCCAGGCATTGCTGAATAACTGCGCTGAATCGATCTGATATGAATGGTAGTTGAAGATACATTTTATCTTCATTTCCATATGGAAAAGGCTGTAGAATACCGGACACGTAGGGTTTTCCAACTAAAGTTGGAGAACCCCAAATAAAACCCATAAGTTATCTGCAGAGAACATGCAGTCACCTCTGCCGCAGGCTTACAAAATCAGGCCTATAATCAGTTATGTTAATGGACCGACCGATCGAATTTTATGGTTTCTAAATAAAATTATCGGTCAACTAGTAATCCATATACCATCACATCTCTCGAATACGGGACAGTTCTTGGACCGCCCACGTGCTTGCAGATTTCAATGCGACTATGTTGTCGAGTCATTTAACGTGTCTGCGCTCTACACCAACGTTAGCAATAATTTGGTGTAGAGGCTTTGCAAGCAGTTTCAGTAATGCTTGTCCAGCACGAAAAAAGTGTGGTAACGTTTGGGTTGAGCAAGGCACAAATAATGGCTTTCACCAAGGTGCTTGAACTGTAATATATTCGAGTGGTCTTGCAGATACTTACAGATAGAAGGGCTTACAAAGGGACAGCGGCGGGCACCGGTTCTGCTGTCTGCTTATGAGTAGAATCGAACAACTAGTGCTAGCACGCTTACCCATAATGTACTGCCGCTACATTGACGACTGTTTCGTCATAACATCAACTCAGTCAGAAATGGATGAGTTGTTCGACATTCTAAACAGTCAATCGCAGTACATCTAGCTAACTCGAGAAGTCCCGCACGAAGGCTAGTTACCCTTTCCGAATACTCAGGTAAAGTCACCAGTGGAACATTTAGAGTGAAATCGTGTAAAATAAAGCTCCAAGAATATCCTCATTTATGCAATGTCTGCACACCCCAAAGCTGTTAAACGCGCAGTATCACAGAACATGTACAGAACGACTGCGGAGGTGTGCACCGGTAACGAGGGACGAGAGAAGAGTCCAGAAGATTAGCACACCAAATAGCTGATCTGAATGGATACACAATTCGGCAGTATGGCTCACGAAACAGATCAAGGCCTTTTCCATATGGAAATGAAGGTAAGGTGTATCTTCAATTATCATTCATATCAGATCGATTCAGCGCAGTTATTCAGCAATGCCTGGAAAGAGCGGATCGAGTCAATTACGTTTTCTTAGTGAACACATCGAGAGAAAACACCAGTCGGCTAGAAATCGGCTCTATGACCGGATTTGCCTCACGGATAACTGCTGATCTGCCCGTATAGAAAAGTAGGAGGCTGCGCATGAAGAGGTGTGGTTTACCAACTTCAGTATTTAACATGTGATGCTTGCCATATCGGAGAAACTGGGAGACAGTCATGCGTTCGTGTGAGAGAACACTTAGCTAGCAAACGAAGGTCTTGCTCGATTGCACCGCTTGGGAAGCACAGAAGGGAAGGTCATGCTGTTTGTGACTTTGACGTTAAATGAACGATTCTGGCCAACAGGACAGTATTGGTGCCAGAAACTCTCGAGGCTTTCTAGATAAGACACCGAAATCCGAGCATGAATAACAAGAATGGGTATATCAACATAGTTGGTGATCTTTTGCCTTACATCCCTCTGTGTGAGCCTGTGTGAGCTTTGATAGTGAGACCAATACGTGTCACGTCACGATACTATAAATAGGTCGTAGTTGACGTGAGTACTTGTCAGGATTTCTTCTTAGTCGGAAGTTCATCAGCCTGAGTTGCAACTAGTTAAGGGCTAGTCTACGTCAAGCGGATAGGTAACACTCCGAAGTTGCTATACTCTTTCAGGCCTTCGATAACGACGAGTTAGCCGAAACGTCAGTCGAATAACTATTCCACCATTAAAAACCTGTTTAGCACAGAAGCACTGACTAATACTAGTGAAAATGGGCAGGTTTCAAGAAAGGCGAACATGGAGATTACAAATAAGAACGTTCCCGTCGTTATCGAATGTTCGATAAATCCAAGGTAGGTGGAATAATACGAACGGAAATTCTGTTCCGGATAACTTGACAATGATCATTGTTAAGAAACCAACGGTTTGCAACGAATTGTGCGGAAAATGCTCCTTAATCGGTAAAAATAATTCCATTGTTGTTCATATAACCAAATTGGAAGTTAATATAGAAGGTGTGGCTGCGCGTACATGGAACCGTGATTCGGACGAGTTATTAGTTACATAAACATCAAACGGGTCGCCCGGCTCACGCCGGGCCTCATTCCTTACCTCCTTATCTCAAGCACTCAATGTTGAAAAAAAGCGAAAGTCTTCAAACTACATTGTTACCTCCGAAGTCTGTATAGGCATACACAGCATGTTGCCAGTACAAGTCGAAATCACAATATTGAAGTATCCACCTCACTCCACATTTCTCACTTCATTTCGCAGCACCCGCTTCACTCCTTTGACCTACCCAATAATTCACTGCTTTATGTATAGAGGGAATTATGTGAGCTGGGTTTTCCATATCACTACGTCCTTATCGTATTCATAAAGTTTTGCTAACGGAAAGTCCGACAAACCAACAAACACTTTACTGCTCTATGAATAGGAGAGATTTCACAAGCGCAGTTCCGATATGCGCAGGGTGTCTCACCTCTGCCATGCCGTGTTATAAATTGAAAACGCCAAACCTCGGTGAGCCGGTTATATCATGAAGAGAGATGATGACAGGTGGACAAGAAGAGCTGTCGAATGGGCCGTCATAGGATATTCACGACCTGAGGATAGGCCCGCTGCGACAGGGTGATGTGCTGCGCTTTAATTGGAGTAATTCCTTTTTGATCGCTCTGGAATCTGGACAACCCAAGAAAAAATGAATTTTCATCTCATCGGTGGCATTATGTTCATTTTTGCATATTTCCTTTCACCTTTCCTTAGTTTTTTGAAGCATCGTATGTGTTGTTTGATTCTTTCTATGAATTTTCTGGTGCTTGAAAAGATGTACTAAATGTTAAATTGATTACTAGTAATGCATTAAATAACACTAGAAAGACAACAATGAGCTATATTGACCTTGAAATTAGTGACATGAGCCACAATGTAACTTCTTTCATCGATAGAAGAACATTTTCCGCACCTTAGTCGCAAGCTGTAGGTTCATTATCATTGACAAGGTTATTCAAAACATAGCTTCCGTCCACCTTTGTTTTGTAATATTAGGTGTGTGCATTAACTTCCGCCGCTGAATTCCAAGGGCCCTTGCGCGAACCATGTCAGAGGTTTACCGGTGAAACCTGTCATGTTCTGTATGGTAGGGTATTGGCTACCTACTTAAGTAGACAGATCAGTTTTGCCCGGGGGGCCCTTCCCCTGCTGTTTGATTTCAAGAAAAGTGCCATTGAAGCCTACCGCATGCTTCTATGGAGGACAAGCTCTCTCTCTGGTTTCTCTTCACTCGAGAGTTTGCAACGAAAGCGGTGTATCCATTGTCAAAAAGTAGTGCTGTGCGTGCATTTGATGGTGGGATCAAAAGGGTGTTTCGAACTATGAGCTGCTGAGCCCGAACGAATCTGCTACTGTTGACCGCTGAACACCAACTTGACAGTTTGTAGGATGCTCTCACCTAACAGCTCACTTAATCGCAAGAAAATATCATGAGGTGCCTTTCCACCACGAACATGCCAGACCCCATGTTGCGAAGATTGTCCTTTAAAAAAATTGCAGTTGTTGGATGGGATCAGCTTGTTCAGCCCGCATACTCTCCAGATCTTGCTCTTTCTGATTAACTCCTATTCCGGTCCATGCAAGTCAGTTTGGCAAACATAATGCCCCGCAATGCCGAAGAAGTTCGAAAATGGGTGGATAACAGGATTGNACCCAGAGTCAACAAGATACCAGAAAGATGGCAAGAAGTTGTAGCTAACGATGGGCAATACATTGTTTAATGTACATTTAGTTTTAATTTTTTAACAAGAATGTTTTTACACGCGAAAAACGGCGGAAATCAATGCACACACCTAATAGATTAAATAGTACTGGAAACGCTCACAGGCTATAGTATTCCGAATAGTGCAAGACGACATAATAAGAGGGATAAGCCGGCGGAATCGATCCCGCTTCACCTATCCTCTTGCTAGTTTTTTCAACTGTGATCATTCCATAGTGTACTGTGAACTATTTTTGGAAGTTCGTTGGTTGTTCGAATTCATGGAACCTGAAGGTGTAAGAGCATTTTGAAGAGCAGTTCTAGTCAAACAAAACATATACACTAGAAAAATAGAGCATCAATAGAATCCGCAAGCCACATGGTATGTTGTGTAAGGTCTTTTTGGACCCTTCTTGAAACTTCGTGAATTGCTCGAGGTTCTAACAAAATAGTTTGAAGAAGTGATCGTTCAACGAGCTGTATTATAGGAAAAATATAGCGATGCATTAGCTTCCGTCGCTTCTAAAAACAGTTGTGAGTTAATACATTGAATGTGTAGTAGAGAATAATTATTTGTAATCTGCTGATAAAAGCTGAACATACATTAGGGTTCCTATTAGCAGATTTGTAATGATTATCCCGTAGCATGCACTGAATACAATACATTGAATTATATTTGAGTGGAACCATAACCAAATTTAGAGCAACACTTCCCATTTTAGGTTTCACTACACTTTTTTTCTAATATATTGGAACGACCAAGAGGATTTCAAAAACCCGCAACGAGCTATAAAATGCAAGGACTAGATATTTGGTAGGGTTGAAAAAGGTTGTTTGTTGTGGAAGAGGTTGGTCCGATTATCGCGCTTAATACATCTCCCTTTACTATTCAGTATGCTATCGCCTGGCAAATCCCGGAGCACACCCCTTCAAACTGCATTCTATGGGATAGACCTATCACCGTAAAAACAATAACAACAAAACAAGACACAGCACCATATGCGACAATTAAAACCAATTATAAAGAACACATAACAATGTAGACGAACATTGTTAACTCAACCAAACCGAGGAAACTCATCAATGCCATGCACAAGAAAAACCAGCAAACACCGTCCGCTGCAGTATATGTATCCCTCTACTACAGGTTAGTTCAAACCACAACAAGCTGACGAGACTGGAAGCACGAAATGGAAAAATAGAAAGTCTGTAGAAAGCCTGCAAATACACGATAAAACGAACTCAATTATCCAAGCTAAGTAACTCTATCAAATCGATTTTCCTCATTTTTCTTCTAAAGGACTCACCATTTGGCGATTGCAGTATCTCACGAGGAATGTTCCTAAACCATCTCGTCGTACGGAGGAAAAACGAATTGAATGTCTGCGTATAACGAAACCTGTGTACTCTCCTACTTTGGAGAATGAACAATATATAGCATACTTTGAGAAAGTACTTGAGTGCATTTACCCACTGTGGACATAGGTACAGACAATACAGATGTGATAGGCAATACTAAGATTAAACAGATTTTGGATAAGATGGGAAGGATAGAAACCAAGAATATGTTAGGAAAAG
>UZAF01021949.1:0-11239 GCA_900617895.1 Haemonchus placei
TTACCTATTGCATGCCATGGATCCTCACTATCCTTCTAATGTAATCCCCCAAGACGGTATAACAATCAACCACTTCGACGCCGACGATTATAAGCACGAACTACTGGAAGGGGTTCGGTTGGCCCAAGAGTGCGCTACAGAACTCAATGAGAAATACAAACAGAAAATGAAAGAGGCCTACGACAAGCGTCATAGGACATACCCACAGAAACCCCCAAGAGTAGGAGAAGGAGTTTTCCTTAAGTTACCAAGAGAAAAATGCGCACAGAAGTTCCCAAAACTGTGTGAGCCATGGGGTGGCCCATATCGCGTAATAGAGACCAGTAAGAACTCAGCGCTTTTGTCGCATATTAACGAAAAAGATGAACCTATAGAGTTCCGTTTGATTCGCTCGTATTATTGCCTCCAGAAATAGGTAACACGCCACAAGAAACAAAGACAAAAAGAGTTAGACGTAGGCAAGCAAAAGCCAATTATGTTTCTTGTAGAGCGACCGTGGGAGGCAACGACAATTCGCCACTCGGTTTCTTTTTCCGTTGCCCTGGATGACTGTATGGACCAGACGGTAGCGGAAGCGACTATAGTTGCAAAATCAAAGAAAAACGTTTCAAAGATGTGATGTCGACAGCTGGAGAAGCTCTTGGAGAAATAAGCTTTGATACCATTTTTAGTCTAGCTCGTCTCATTTCGATTTTTGAAAACGAGCGTAATGATGATCGCAGACGTTTACTGATGATTGACCCTAAGTATCCGTGTATTACTATATCGGGAGCGCAAAAAGCATTCACTTTTTTTAAGCAGCATTGCCATCATGTTTTTCGCAGCCTTGCATTGCACGACGGCTCTCTTTTTGGTCTACCTCACGACGGCGGAACGGGTTTCCCAATCGGAGAATTGAATGAGATGAATAACGAGGGGGTACGGTTCGCAAAGGTGAACTCGTGGATGGACGTAGTCGCTGCAAGGCAAAAAGAGGAAACAACACTGCTGCTGCTGCCCGAAGGATTCCGAGAGATCGACACAATATTGAAGGCGCAGAGCCAAGTAGAGAGGAAAGTGTACTGGAAACTAAGTGAAGTAATCATGTGGCTGGGCACGGCAGGAGCGAATGCGTGTATACTTGTCGGTCCTACATGTGCTGTTTCGCCGCCAAAGAAGTAATGGTGTAAACTGGCATCGGCGATAGCAACAGCGGCTCGTAATGGAATGAAGATTCTGTTGATCGCACCGCCCCGAGGAGACGCAGCGTATGCACAGAATAGGATGGAGCTGAACCAGGCCGCTGAACTTGCAAGAAAATCTGTTGCGCTCATGTCGCGGAATATTGTCAGCCTGATACCGATGATAGAAAGCATACGCGGACCTTCACATGAACCGTCAGCACATCCGAGGCACTCTAATGCCGACGCTTATTCAGCAGAAACAGTGAATGAATATTTGCAGACTCTAAGGGAGTATGTAAAGCCAGAAATCAGTCTTCCTCGTTTCGTCAGGACCTCGACACATCGAAACCAACGTGTACGGAATTACTTCAAAGCCAAGAGAGAAAATCGTTCCAGACAGGAATAAGAGGCACATCCGTATCGAAATGGCAACCGCGCATTCCCATATCCACACGATTGCTCATGTGCACACCAAAGCATAACTGTCAGGCGAGGACCTCTCAGAGGACGGCAAGTGTTTCGTGGTAGAGGGTCGTATTAGCNGATAGGCCCTAATCGATTTGATCTGGGTTTTTGTTCCCCGCGCGGGAAATAGGACTACTTAAGGGGTCGCCACTGCCATTAGGAATCTCCTTTTGTTGTATGTGTTGCGGCGTCACGTCGCCGTTCATTTGTTTTAATTGATTTCATTTTTTTGTGTTTTGCTCGTTCTCGATAAACCATTTGTTTTTTTTTGCGTTTGTGCTGACTATCGCTTGAGGTTCAACCTTTACTACTTGTACTTGCGTGTTTACGTCATATTCTTCTTCTTATTCTTCTTCTTATTCTCTCCTTCTTATTCTCTCCTCCTCATTCTCTCCTTCTTATTCTCTTCTAGAAGATTTTTCAGGACCACGCTGTATGTAGTTTCATTTAGGCCTGATGTAATATTTTTGGAAGAAAAATTGTAAAAAAAATGGAAATATAGATGAATAAAACAAAAAATACAACTGCAGTTCACATGTGGACTGCATGGTCCCACATGGCCGAAACAGTGCAGTCCACATGTGGACTGCATGGTCTCCACGCTTAGTAATCTCAATTGGCGGCGCCGTTGCGCTTATGTCTGGTTCGTTCACTTCGCTTGCTACATGGTAACATGTTATCTTTGGAAAGTCATAAAATGGAGGAACTTCACAAACAGGAAAAACAGCGCAATAAAAGTTAAAGGTGAAAACATGACCTGTGAACTATATGAAGAAAGAAAAGTGGTGGTATGAACAGCAGAAACAAATGAGCATAAACTTTCAAAACTGAAGGAACCCATAATCCAGCACAAGTTTTGAATACTTTGATAAACTTACAAAAAATTATCCAACGATTAGTGATTCCGTCATATTTGATAGCATTATTGTTAGTTCGTGAATACTGCACCCACCCGAAATTGAAGGAAATGGCCGCCCTTAGATTCGGCGTGGAGCCTAGCCCAATGGTTGCAGTCCCATTACCCCTTATATATTAGGTAGTCCCCCATTCATTGATGAGTGAAGCCGTCGCCTCATATGGGAATAACTAATTCGAAAACTCTGTTTCAGCACTTCCTTATTAATACAAGGCTACACGGTCATCAGCCCAAGTTGGGGCGCCAGTTCCCTGTGACATTAATCCAAGAACTGGCCAACCATTTAGACAAACAGATTTGCTTTATCTAGCGAAGCGTGCAAAGATATATTTCGCGCGAACAGCATGAAATGAGAAACTTCTCGAATAAGAACACATGCTCCGTACTATTTTTAGTATACGACATCAAATACCAACTAACTAGACACTGTCAAGCAACTTCTACTCTATATTTACTTTGACAGAGAATAGTAAGTGTAGTTGAATGGAGAATATTGTAAGCACTCAGGGCGAGAACGCTCCTATATGTCTATTGAACCGTTGTTCTCACTACAAAATGAGATATCACATAAATGCTAAGACCGCTACAATGCTTCTTCAGTACTTTCACACTTCACGGCAACTGATCCCATTCAATACATTCAAAACCCGCTTTACGCAATTAAGATAGTATTAAAGGCAAGCGAAATGTTAACAAATGCCGGATTATCCAAAGCGTGACATGCTACACCCTTCATCAGCAGAGCATGGCTTAGATTAATAACGATCAGGTTCCTGATGGCAATATTTCCCAAGTACACATTTTGGTTGCTCAGTCAAGTTACCTCTTTTTTTTTTATTCGCGAATAGGGTACAATATCTAATGCCCACTGTAACAAGAGACCGTCATTATAGCGATGAGTATTCGCCGCGGTGCAAATGCATCCTACTTCAGTTGTGCAAAATATTCTAGCTCATTCTAGGCGCTATTATTGCATCTGTTGGAGCAGTTGTGGATACTCAAAGGCCATACAAAATCACCTACATACAAAAATGTTGGAAAGTGATGGTGATGGAGCAAATGCAAATAAGCATACCCTCAAACCACGTGTTTGACAGACGGAAAGTTTCCTACGCGCATACCGTCGCCCGCTTGCTCGAAAATATTAGAAAGATGTTGAAGATAGTTTCAAGTACTGAAAGGATGGAGTGGTCCACGTAGCACACACAGCAGACATGACGAACACGTTACGACGGGAAATGTGCACAATGTTGGTAAAAACTATGGAATTCCTCACTGAGTTGGACTTTTTGAATGAAACTCCGATGAATCTTTGTATCACAATCATTGAATAATAGTAGGTATACAATGGCCGATGAAATACTAACTTGATCAAGATTGGACAAGCTGTTTGGATCGCTACTGAGACCTTGATATTGACCACGGAGACGGTCTCCGGCAGCTAACTGTCGAAACTTTTGCAAGTCTACCACATAAAGAGCACTGAAAGTAGTTGCACGTCCTATGACTGATGATAAAGAGGAAACGTCTTGGCTGACCTAATGTGATATCTTCTGCCGGCCAAATGGTTCGACCAATATCCTCGTTTCCAGAAACGGAAACCGTCCATCTCCTTACGACTATCGCAGAAAGGTACATAGCTGAAGAAAGCGAAAACAAATTTATAATTCTACACAGTAAATTTCGCAGCACTAATCTTATATAGGAGTTGGAATGCAGAAGCCACTTACCGGATAAGAGAAGCGCTAGTTATATTGGCAGCCCTATTCAGTATTCAGGGAAGAACGCAGGGAAGATAAAAAGGGCGTCCACTTTGATGACCGCAACGAACCGTATTTTTCTGCGTGCGCTCTCTGAATTTAAATGCACGTGCCCAACGCTTCACAATTTTTCTTTGATTTCGTTAGAAAAGAAAGTGCCATGCTGCAGCAAGATAACGCTCAGTCAAATTTTGGTAAACGAACGACAGGGTGAATCGAGCAGCTGGAACATCCGCTATACAGTCCATACGAGGTTTTAGCGGTTTACCTGTAATCGGACTCTAGAGACCGTTATAGACGATCCCCATACGCACATACCAATTGGCCATGTAAAATAACTATGGTGACTTGTACGCGGTAGGGTGGCGGTTTTGAGATTGTTTTTAGATCTCTCTGTTGAACAAGCGAGATGAATGGTTCAGTGGGAATATTTATTCTAACAAACAACGAAATACCCTGATGGCGAGTAGCACAGAACAAGTTGGCCCACAAGCCCCACCCCCAAGGAGCGGATGGGGACCGCGGGATTCAGCCTATGCCAAAACAGCGTGCTTAGCAACAGTAAACCCACCAAAAAAAGTTATAAGGTTTTCGATATGCAAAGGAAGAAGCTCAAGTCGAGGTGGCCGTTTGAAATGAGACCTATACTGCTAGACGTATTTTCGAATGCTGATCTCAAATCTGCTTCAAAAATTCCGAATGAGTTCTGAAGATAGTTATGAGGGTGATTCAATATGAGATCCAAAATAAGCGAACCCAAATTACATAAGTGTAGCGGGTTCGACAGCGGTGGCTTAGAGGGCGTTAGAAGCGAGGGTGACGATTCACGAGCGAGAGACTAAAGCTTTTGTAGATGGCGAGAACTTTGCACGATAAAAAGTTTTCTTTGTAGTCTAGAGCTTCCTTTTGTATTGATTTTATCGCGTTCTACGAATTTTGTACCTTTTGGTGACATCTTCTTTACCCAAAATATGCAAAATATCGTAATTTTTTCAATCGAAGAAATAAATTCGCAGTAGCATGACTTTCACAAATTTACGAAGTGCAAGGAACAAAGAAGTTCATCACAGTTGGAACAACTTAATAGTTACGACTTGTCATATCGCATTGCTTTACAATTACCTACCAGATCAGGGGAAAGCGCCTGCTAGGAGGTGTAGGCGTCTCAAAACCACCCTGATGACTGTTTAAGTAGCCGATTGGTGTCACGAGTAAGAGAGTAATTCTCTAAATCTAACAGTACAGAATTGAAATGGGTAGGCGCTAGTAAGCCAAGTCACGAGTGTATACGCAAAAGTTGAGATGGGATTTGTCACCCATGAGGTGATGATCATATTTTTGAACGGCAACAAGAAAGGAACATCAATGAAGGGCTGTTCTGGCCTTGTGGTACAAGCAGGGATGTTCATCACCTTCACCTGCTCGCAGAGCTACAGCCTCATAGTCTCAAACGTATCCGAGGAGAGTACAAATCAACAATGGAACTGTCACAGCACTACTGCCACTGAAGGAGAATGTAACTGATCTCTCAGATAACTATGCTGTTGCTCTCCATAGATTTGCTACTTTATGGAAACATCTGCAGACCAACGAAGAACAGCAAAAATGATATATGAAAATATGTGAAGAGTACATTTCCACAAATGTGGTAGAATACGCTGATGAAGTGAATACGAAAAGCGTTGGCTGGTACTACATGTCACACCTAGGGGTATGGCGCCCTGCAAAACCAAAGCCAATTCGTATAGTATTCGACCTCTTCTCAAAAGGACAACTGTCTTCAAACAACGTTGTTCATACCGGAGAATCGTTTGCGAACAAAATTCACAACACTCTTGTTGCAAGCAGAAAAAGACTGCAAGAAGAACACAAAGACTTCGGCAGATTTTTACGGTACAAGAATGCGAATAATTCACCAACACGTGATAAAATAGTAAAGTACCTCTTCACTCGCTTACCTTTCGGTCTAACGGCATCTTCAAGCAATCTTAACATGGTTATCCTAACCTATCTTGACCACGAAAACACGGATATAATTAGAAAGACCATGGATTACTCAAATGTATATAACATTTTCCTTCGAGCAAACACGGGGGAAGAAGCTCTCAAAAAATACAAGGATTCAAAATTTTCGTGGAGATAGGCATGAACTTGCGTGAATACATATCAAATTCAAGCAAAGTCAACGCCGATATCCCAGAACAAGGTCGTTTGCAGGGAACAAAAATAAAGCTTCTAGGAGAGATATTCAACACGAAAATAGATAAATTCCAAGTGAGCACCCCAGTGGCACAAAAAGATTCAGACGAAACGAGACATTGTGGGCCAGTAAAACTCAATATACGACCCTATCGAACTCACAGAGGCACTGCTCGTAAAATTGAAATCGTCGATGAGAGAAATACATGGCACGGCTTTAAAGTGGACTGATCGTGTACCTGCAGAAGGTGTAGAGATTGCATGCGTATCTGCAAGACAATAACACGCATGCAATCTCCCAACTTACCAGTTGATAGACTCGTCTAACTCCAAAGAAGACAGTCTAAACAATACCACGACTAGAACTACTCGCCTCGCAATTTCAATTGGCATCACTTTGGCAATTTATTGCAAAGCAGATGAGGCTGAAAATTCCATCAGTCACCATCGTGTGTAACACCGAAATAGCGCTAGTGTAGATAAAATTAACAGAAAATTGCCTCCGTTGTTACTCATCAGAGAAAACGCATCTTCCAGATAAAGCAGATAATAGAAGAAGCAGAAGAAACCGTAGTTAATTTCTACTACGAGCCTACCAATTACGATCCAGCAGATGCTAAAAGAGACATCGCATACAATTAAAAACCACGATTGGGTGAGAGGCCCTAGATGGCTCGAAAGTGGCTCGAAGAACTCTCTGTTGAAGGGTCTGGAAAATATGGAAAACGTCGACGGTTTGAATTGGGAAGAGCCAGGTCAATCCAAAATGATCATTTTATCATGTATCGATTCCCAACGATCTATTTCTATTGATCGATACAACACGATTCTCGAGGTACACACGAGTACCTCAAAATGCGTGCGTAGATGTAATCAAAAAAGGCCAACTTCTATGGCTACAGCGAACCTTACAACCTTCTCCAAAAGAATGGAAATCTGCTCGGACGATATAATGAGCGCAGAAAGAATGTTAGTCTTGGGGCATCGTGGTGTGCGAAACAGAAGAGCTGTGAAAGCGCTTTCATCGTATAAATATAGTTCGCGATGAAAATGAGGTGATTCGATATGAATCAAGAATTCACAGTGGGAAGCTGCCTCACGATACCAGATCGCCAATCTACATACCAAATGACCCGGATCTAACTCGCCTGATAACAACAAAGATTCTTTGCGAAAGCGCTCACTATGGCAAAGATCACGTGCCTCCATCAACAAGACACAAGTAATGGCTCCCACAGCCATCGAGAGTGATAAAAAAAAATACCTCAAGGGTCGCCTGATGTGCAAACAGTATCATGGTCTTCCGTTTGGAGCCCTTTAGATGCTAACCTGATGTGAGTCAAATACGGAGTAGTAATAATGGAACCAATTCAAACAGTTGGCTGCGACTTCATGGGCTCATTCGACTCGAAGGAAAAGACAAAAATGTGCGTGTGCTTATACACGTGTCTGAACACAAGAGCGGTACATTTGGACATCGTCGAAAAATGACAGCGGTCCATTTTTCTTCGACAGCTTGGTTCGGTTCGTGTCAAAATGAGGCGTAAAAGAGCTAGTACGCACAGACTGCCGAACAACGTTCAAGCTTGGACAAGAAGTCATCAACAATGTGTATCGAAATAAAGACACATAGATGGCTATTCTGTAATGTCCTACAGCTCTTCCGAGGGCATAAAATGGATTTCCAGCTCTCCAAGCGCTCCATGGATGGAAGGCGTATGGGAAAGATTGATTGGAACGATGTTTTTCGAGAGCGATTGGTCGCAAAAACCAATATTTATCGAAATGACCACCGCCATTACTCGAATTGAGGCGAACATCAATACCAGACCTGTTACGAAAGTTAGCAAAACAGATCTCAATGAAATACCGCTAAGACTGGTTGACTTCCTTCAAGGAAATTTAAAATTTGCCCTACCACAAGCATCTCGAAATAGTGATCATTCCATAGTGATTTTGATCCAGCACTCATACAATCTGTATCACAGGCAAATTGAGCGATCACTTTCTCCCGAACAATTGCGGCTAAGTTCTGGGAGAAGTGGAAAACAAAATACCTTACAACCATGCGTGACAACCACACAAAGCATATAAAACAACCCAGACACATCTACCCCGAATACTCACAGTTATGAGAGATTGTGATCGTTGAACAACAATTCCTTCCCACAGGAAACTTGTTTGATGGAAAAATAGTAGATCTCATCGAAAGTTCGGACGGAAAAATAAGATCGGCGAGAATAAGAATGCATAACATACTGCATGGGCCTTTGAATCAACTATTTATATCCTCTCGAACTTCATCCCTATGATGAAACAACAGAGGACAGCTTAGCAGAAGGAAGTGCAGCACAATCCAGGTCATGAGAAGGGAATAACATCGAGCAAAGCCTACCGTGACAAAACCGTCACATTCGCTGCAAGCTCGGCGTAGAAAACAAGGGAGAACCTCAAAAACTCGAACGTATGAGGTCATACAAAACTACGAAAGACAGCTTCACAGGCCATCCATTCCAACGAGCATTAACTGTTCAATGTGGACACTAATTATTTTCCTTTTATGTGCTAACAACAGCCTCATTTGTGCAGATTGGTCGGCAATTTTCAACATTCAAAGAACAAGCTCTGAACTCTGTTTCAACCAAGAATGCTGAACAGTTATAAATTTGTGAAAAAAGTCAGTTCTCAAATACCGGCTTCTCCTTTGCACAAGTATCAGTATCAACTCAAGGATCAACTTCACTGAAACTGTAGAATTTCCACCTGCTACATTTTGCGAATACGCTAGCCAAATGATGACAAGCTCCTTCGTAGACAACCCACACTGTTGGCCTATGGGAGCCATAGCTTCTATTGCGATAATAATGTCGCTTTCCTACTAAGCGCTTTACTAATAATACTAATAAGCGTGAAAGAAATAAATCATGTTGTTACTAGAAGGGACACCACACATCAAGCTTTAGAAATCGTGGTCATGAACACATTTGATCCGAGTCCACTGAATGTTTCCACAATAGTAACAACAATGCTAGTTATTTAGCTATGCTGAGCAGTTCACAAGCCGGCCAAAACACGGGCACATGAGACATTCAGTCAACATGGTCTGCAATAACCAAGGGAATTGTTCCGAATGTAATGAAGAGGCTATTCAATCACATCCAATCGGAACTTTGCATTAATGCGAGATATGGAAACAAAACAGTTGGGGTGATCAAAATCTGACAAGAATCCCTCAAGCTTGTGTGCCCCAAAGTGCTACAATTTTTTACAAGTGAAACCAATTACAAAATAAATATTTCCTACAACAAGGCGTGCAAAAGTAGGATCGGGCACAGAAAACCGATGCAACGCCTTTAAATCCCATGAGAACATAGAGTTGCGAGGATCTGGTCAATATTCACAGCACACATGCGGGAACCATAATGCTAATGTTTTCTGCTGTTTAAGGTATGTTCCTTTATAAGGGTGGAACAAATATCCACCACGCAAACTGTGCCCGAAATAGTGAATAGTGAAGAGTGGGTACCACTAGTTGAATTAGGAGTAGAATTCAAAGTTCATAAACTAGCAAAACAGGAAAATCATTCTGATTCCATATATCACTTAATTTTACGAAAAAATCTCTTTCACAGCGGTTCAATACAAAAGCCTTGCACACCCTTCTTCGAACAATGGTTCGCCATCTCTGAGAGAGCAGCGCTGCTATTCCCCAACAACTGTGAGCTGCCTACAAGATGCCCAAAGACAAATATGGCAACGGAGAGCTTTGCTATCGCAGTAATCAAATAATGTGCAACTGCCAAAGCTACAGAACAACACATACTTGCTATTGCCCGAAACAGTCAATAAAGGATATTCGAACGGAAGCAGAAAACAAACCGCCTATACTTATACCATCAGTAGAGTTTGGAATTCGAAGTAGACAGACCCATGCGCATTTGATTAGGAGTGAAATCACCCTCTCTAGCAGATCGGGTCTACTAATCAATAACGCAGAGTTCATAGTTGGGCAAAAATGTTCCATGGAATTAAGCATTGTGATTGGATGTTACAATTGTCAAGAAGGAGCAGAAGTCATAGCACCCTGCACAACAGCGATAGAAACTGTCGCAACCATTCAATGCGAGAACGTAGCATTCACTGCTGAATGCTATCCTTTCAACAAAACCACTGAGATCGCACTCGACTGAGCAACTCTCTTATTGCGCAGAAATGCTTCGTAATATGCGACAAAAAAGAAATGCCATTGAAACTAAATGGTCGGCTATACTACCATGTGAGATATTTCCTCCCACCATGCTTGACGAGACAACATTGAGGCCATCACATGGTTCTCATTCAATGATTTCTACTTGCCTGACTTGGAACCAATCGCACGCATTGTCAAAGAAAAACGGAAATAATAGTAGCAGCATTGGCTGTGATTGCAGCAGCATTAGGAGCCACCTACACGCTCGGGCCACTTGTTGTTATAACAATATTAAAAGTAAATTCACTCTACAGTAAAGATCGTAACGAATATAGCCAACAGTGGTCGCAGAGAATACATTAACTAGCATACCAACCACGGCTCCGGTATCAACTCGAATACTGCGCCACTGAACTCACCGGAACGCTAACTGTTTAATTCGCTTAGTTGTTACAAGAAGATGTACAGAACAAAAGGCATTGATGAGGAAGAGCACAAGAAGATGTACATAAAAAAAGTCATTGAACATGTACAGAGCAAAAAAAAA
>UZAF01021951.1:0-11238 GCA_900617895.1 Haemonchus placei
CGCATAAAAACAATATTTCGGTGCCGATTTCGGTGCCAAGAATGGAGAAGTGCACGGAGCATAACAGTTCGACAAAAGGACGAGCTCATCTTCTTTGGTACAAATCATAAACGGCTAAGCCTACTCGATGAAATTGCGGCCCAAGCCATGACTCCCTTGAATTTGTGTCTAGAAAACTGAAGTTTTCCCTTCTCAAGTCGCGCCAGTGGAGTCATTTTCCCTCTGGTCCATCACAACTGAACTTCTTCTCATCGGAAAAAGCGACCTGAAGAACAAAACTATCAAGAGAAGGAAGGCCAAATGCCAGCACATGAAGAACCCCTTATTCCACTCGGTTCGGCTGCGCCCTCTGGCGAAAGCGACCTGATTTTTTCCCATGCCTATCTGCCATGAAGGACGTCTTACGCATTTTCCGCTTGAAATTCAGGCGTTTAGACTTAGACTTTCTGATCACCTTCCAAATAGTGTTTTTTTGAGATATTGAAGACGATCGTATCTCCATACAGGACTTGGTGGAGTCCGATGCTTTCCTCAAAATACGGAATTTGTCTCCGTCGGACAGCAGCGGAAGACGTCTAGCACGTCTATTGATTTCGTCATAGGCTTCCGGACTGTTGACGAAATTATCCAAAACTGCATGACATCGGGCAAATCTCGCGCGATTCTGCGATTTGGCATTCCCTGCTTCTTTTCGCGAGGATTTGACCTTATTCGAATTATGAAAACAAATTTCTCTTTCCATTGCCTGATAATAAAGAATTTTACATGACCAATGCAATTTCGTTGCGTTGAACTAAAACAGGACACGAAGACATGAAGAGGCTGGATCATTTGGGGACTTCGGAAAAGCTTCTTTTACCGAAAAATTGATCAAAAAAATGTTTGTGTTTCCGAATTGGAATTTGCTGATAATGTGCGAATTGCAATTCAGATTTGACACATTTTTTACTTTNATAATGAAGAATTTTACATGACCAATGCAATTTCGTTGCGTTGAACTAAAACAGGACACGAAGACATGAAGGGGCTGGATCATTTGGGGACTTCGGAAACTTTACCGACAAATTGATCAAAAAAATGTTTGTGTTTCCGAATTGGAATTTGCTGATAATGTGCGAATTGCAATTCAGATTTGACACATTTTTTACTTTAGCACTTTTTCACAAACATCGTGTTAGTTTTCGAGAAAGTAGGGGTGGCTGTATCATTTGGAGACGCACTGTATATCTAGACGTTAATGCATATGCACTCAGAAAGTAGCAATTTCCGGTGAGCAAAATACTTCTCTGTGAGTTTCAATAGCAAAAAGGCTTGAAAGAAATGCACTGAATGAGTACTGCGTGGTCGAAGATGAAGAAAGTGGGGGATCATTCATTGCACCAAAGTGCAAGTGAAAGAGTCTCATCTTCTATCTCTCCGCCATATCCACCTTCCTAGCTAACAGGGAACAGTAGAAGAGTAATTTATCGCGAGTAAGTGGTAATCTGTTGTGAGCGGAGTGAGATCGGAGAAAAGATCATTTGTTTACACTGGCTTTCAGTAGAGCACCTACTACAGTGAAAATGGAATAACGTCCAGTAGGGAGGAATCAAGCTGAGAAGGGGGTACAGCTCTTCGAACAATGAAATCTAAGTAGGCCTGCTCGATCGCGCCCTTTACTTAATGTGAAATTCGCCCAACAGGTTGCCAAAGAGGCTTCCCTGCAAACTATTTCTATTTCTGAAGAAGTGAAGGTAAGGTACTTCAGTAGAGCACCGTTGTTAGGCACCTTCAGTTGGTGGACTCCAAGGGGAGCTGGAACTCCACTATTACGGAACGGTTTTTCATCCTCTTAGAATCTCGTCCTGTAAGCCTCAATCTGGAACTTGTCATAGGATCTCGCCTTCTAAGGTGAGCTCATTACAATTGTTATCGTTCTCTATCATCAAGAACCAATGCTAGATCATGATTACGGAAACCGTATGAGTTTGAGTAGCCCTAGTCCCCTATTTCAATCATCGCCTTTTCTGCACTGCATTATATATGAAGAATGGTTATATCGTTCTCACAACAACTTCCATCTCGAACGGTTGTGGTTGTTCGACTCTCTGCATTTAATCTACTTGCTCGTCTTCGGACTCGTGGTTTGTCGTCTATATCACTATACTAGAAGTATCTTATTGCTGAAGGAATATACAATCGAGATTCCCTGTGGTGAAGATCGAATTTCCTTATCTCATTGCCATAAGTACAGGTGAATTCTTTTGATTTTACTTCTATTCCTTGTGCTTGGCTATTCCAATTTGTCTGACTGGATGTTAAAGTTACTCTGGCTGTGCTCAAAAATACCAGGGATCAATTGTTAGCGGTCAATGAATGGTTCGTTGAATTGTCGAATCGAATGAGAACGAAGAACTCAAGAAGGAAATGCTGAACTCAAGAAACTCTTAGACAGTAGGGAATTCCAATCAGATTCCAAGACACTTCCTCCTGTTCCTTCTCCCACACTTCTGACTTGAAACCAGATGAGAGCGAGTTAGGAAGATCTCGTTCCATCGTCATTTCGGAAATTCCTGAACTTTTTTCCGTATAATCAGTTGATAGGGCTTATCGTGGCTTAAACGCAATGAATTCAATACTCAATCATCTTGATATTCAATGCATTCCCTCCACCGCGTATCGTCTTGGTGAACATGATAATACTCGATCGTGACTTGTAAAAGTAGTATAACCCTCTTCTAGATTCCAAAATACTGTTCTTCAGCATGCTTCTCGTTTGCGTTCGTTCTTACATAGAGGGATCTTTATCCATCCCTCTCTCTCCAGAGAAGAAAGAATACGTACCCGTGAGGCGCGCTAGGCTAGTCAAATTATTCTTCTCACCATCAGTCTGATCATTTTGATAATGAGCCTACTCAAATAGATTCTCTTGATTCAATGTCTAGCGGAAATGTTTCGGAAAAAATTTTTGTGTAAAAAAAAATAAAATAAAATAAAATTTATTCAGCCGTCTAGGATTCTGTTGAAAAGTTTGTGTGCCAACATTCGTTCATAGGGGAAAAAATGGTAATGCTTTGACGGCTTATCTTTGTAAGGAAAACTGCGACCTTGCCATTCTTACTGAGACATGGTTGGAATCTAAGCATGATGTTGCCCAGCTATAAAATATTGCTGCTGCACACTATACATGTTTCAGAACTGATAGAAAATTTAAGTAGGGAGGAGTCTAAAAAGGGAGGAGGAGTCGCCATAGTAGTGAAACCTCAGCATTCTACAACGGTTGTTTCAAGTGAATCTATCCGAAACTCTTATGAAGTTTTGGTTTGTGACATAGCTTTCGATAAAGATGAAGAAAGATCAATTGCTGTTAATAGAGCACCTAACTGTTCCTCTTTCTTCGACCAGCTTCCTAAGGCCTTCAGTGATCTATGTTCTTCCAATAAACCCTGTGTTATTGCTGGAGATTTCATTCCGCCTCAGATTACTTGGTTTCCTCGTGTTGAAAGCAATGATTGTGTCGGAACTAAGTTTACTGAATGCTTTGCTAGTCATGGTTTTATTCAATTTCTCGCATTCCCCACCAGATTGGATTCATTCCCCGATTATTATGCAACAACCCATCCTTACTATAGTCAAATTCTAAGACGTCTCCCATTGGAAGCAGTGGTCACTCTGGTATTGAATTTTTCTTAACACTTTCTGGACACTCCCTGTACATACAGTAGCGCTCAAAAGTCTTCGGTGAAATGCTTTGACGGTTCTTCGTTCATAACTTTTTTCTTAGTAGACCGAATGACACGAAATTTGGATATGTCCAAATAGAGCATATTTCAGTCTACCCAACCCTATTTCACTGTAAAGCTGCAATATCCACAGGTAGAGTAAGGTGTTTGTTGCGGTAGCACATTTTGCTAAAACTAAAGTTGTTGGCGTCTGCACTCATTCGCACCTTATGTGCGTTTTTCTCATCTATTGTGTTCGGCATTACGGCTCGTACACTTTAGAAATGATAAAAAGGAAATAGATTCTAGAAGGACCATCATCTGTATTTTCAGTCGATTTTGAGTTCATGCTCTTTGGAATATCTGGAACATGATCAGATTGCAGGTTAATAGTGGTAAATATTCACAATACACCCACCCTCTAAATATAGAAATTCCACATGAATAGATCCAGTAGGAAAGAAGTTACGACTGAAAAGTACTGAAAGATCCATTTCACCGGAGACTTTCGAGCGCTACTTTAGGTGGTGCAGAGATTTCAAAAGAGGTAATTTTTGTGCTATGCGCAATTATCTAAATAATGTTGATTGGCTAGGTTCCTTCAAGAGTGCGAGCGGAGTAGATACTAGATATGAAATGTTTCGTGCTATCATGCATCACGCGATGGATCTCTTCATACCTTTTACAAGGCTTTCTCTGTTAATCTCTAAATTATCCCGATATCTTGTATCAATGTATAACAGAAGGGATCAGTCTTGGAATACAGCCGTGAATACGCAGTTACCTTCGGAGTGGAATAAATATCATTTTTTTGTAAAAAATATACTAAAAATGAATGAATACTATGCTTATGTTGAGGCAAAAATGCTATCCAAAGGTTTTCACTCCATCCCGAATTCGAGGCTTTCAGATAAGCCATGCATTGCCACGTTATGCAAGGATTCAATAAGGGCAGTAACTGATGAAAACAAGGCTGAAATGTTAGCTGACACCTCCGGAAAAGCCTTTGCTTTATCTTGTCCTGTAATGGAATCTTTGTTGTATCCTAATATTGTATTGATCCTGCTCCTTGGTTGGATACAGAAGATATTGCAGTGATGCTGCACGAGTGGGTATCATCAGCCTCAAATAATCCTGGTGGAGTTCTATATTTGATTGTTAAGCAGTGCATTCATAAAATCACTGGTCCTCTTGAGTTCGTATTTAACCTTAGTTTCATGGACAGTGAAGTGCCAAGTGGATGGAAACATGCTATTGTCATTCTGCTGTCAAATCAAGAGCCACTATCTCATCCTAGAGAAATACATAGTTCCTCATCATAATAAGTTTGGTATCCAAATCCAAATCTCTTCATGGTGTTGTAAAGATAGATCTACTGAGACTTCGTTACTGGATTGTCTCAGTGGCGGGACAGGTCTTTGGATCGGGGAAAGAACGTGGGTGTAGTTTATTTTGGTTCCGAAAAGCATTCGATAGAGTTTCCCATGAGTTATTGGTTTAGAAACTGGAGCATCTTGGATTACAACTCCTTGTGAGGAACTGGATACAAGAATCTTATATAACAGAACTTTGCAAGTCTTGGAGAAAGACTCTTACTCATATGTTTGTACTGTAAAATCAGGAGCACCTCAAGGTGGTTTAATTTCAGCGGTTGTGTTTAATATACTTACTTTAGATTTCCTTGGTTTCTTAATGGTCATGATGTTGTTTGCAACCTTTACGCAGATGACATAAAGGAGGTCTCTGGAATTGGTGCTTATATAAGTGTCAAAAAAGCAATTGATAAAGCAGCTGAATTGTCTGTAATGACTCATCTTCCACTCTCCATCGAGAAAACACAAAAGTTGTGCATGTGCAAGCATGCTCGGGTTTTTTCACATCGTTTGAGTGGAATAATTCTCAGAATCGTATCAGAAGTCCGTGACCTCGGATTTCATTATGATAGGACTCTTGACTTTTCGAATCGTTATAAAGTAACAGTTTCAAGAGCTCTCCGTCGAAGTTTTAATGTCTTCAAAGTTCTTCGCCCCCATGACTCCAATACTTTGCTTAGGGCTTCTAAGGTTTACATTCGTTCCATTTTGGAATGTGGATCTACTGTTTTCGCACACTATTACAAAAAATACATTTATACTTTGGAAGGAGGGCAAAATAGACACACTCTTACACTTATGATTCGGAGTCATCGCTTAAATTATAAAGAAAGACAGCGGAGTATTGGAAAGCATCAGGGATCTTAAACAGCTGGGAAAGTTTTTCTCCTATCCACTTTCCCTTCGTGGTGCACTGGCAGGTGGCGCACTTCACACATGCATTTTCACGGGTTCCAGTCTCGGATCGATATCCGCCTCCACACCAAGAATCTCACCCCTCCGGGGTTGGTGAAATGCTACCACACTCGTCTGGGAGGATAAAAGCTGGGCCATTCATTACGCCGCTACGATTCCGAATAAAAGTAGAATGCGGGAGTGCATCCCTTGCACGAGATCAATTACAGCCGAAAGGCTTCATTCTTCTATAGATGAAAATTAATGAGTCAGAAATGTTGAATTGATCTCATCTCAATGAGCACCTTTTTCGCTACAGATTTCTAGATCGGTTAAAGTAAAATAAAAAGCAATGAACAAATCAATGATCTCCACGATCACTTTTTTTGCCGCAGTAACGGCTGCGATACCCCGTAAATCTAGTGGGCTGACTACATAGAATATAAAACAAAAACTGAAAAATCATTGATATGTTGAGGCAAAAATCACGATTTCATTTAAATGGGAGTGCTGCCTTTGTTATCGAGCGCCGTAAAGGTCTAGCATGATCTCAATAGGGACTGGGAATGCAGTCTCATGTTCGCTCCTGGCTGTCTTGACTGTGGTCAATCCGAACTTCGACTGTACGAGATCTCAATGTTCCCCCTCAGGAGATATTTCCACTCATCATGTATTCTAAATTCCAACTCTTCTCGTAACCAGGAAACCTCGTAAACTCTAATTCATTCTCGGTTAAAACTGATGGCCATTCATCACCGAAATCCTAGTAACCACATCGCGTCATGAGGCGAAATCCACGTGTGTAAGGTAAGAGAGATGTGAAGTTAATTGAATTTGCCAAGATCGTCTCAATTCGAAGACTTGCCGTTTATCACAAATGCTCTTCATCATGCCCTTCTAACAATACGTGAAGCGAATCCCACGTGAAAGGGTAGGAAGGTAAATTCGAGAAATCATTGCTGCTAGCCGTTCGCCCTTAAGTTTTGTAATGCGTGAATGCGATATGAAATATGAGAAAAAATAATACGGCAAGGGGAGAGAATATGAGAACATGACAAATATGACTATTTTTGTGAAACTGATCTCAGTTGAGATCTGAAATTGCAATAACATATTTGCTCTTTGATATTTACGACTGGAACGGATTTGAACTTTGATAATAAGAGATTTCCCTCCAGAAAGTTGCCCTATCAGTCATGTCTCTCACTCACCGCTTTTCGTATAATCAACAAACCTCAAACTTTTTTATCTGATCTCAGTGGAAGTTGGTGATCGTCACCGTGGCCGTGTAGGATTTCAGAACAACAGATATGCAAATCTTCCGATTGAAGATGAATATGACTACGTGATCTGTTTCATTATAGGTCTGTCCACCAGGTGGCTCCCGAGTCCATAGCGATTGGGAGGGCTTCGTGAACAACGAATTGCCATCGGATGGTGTTGAACTCGGACAGCCCTTCCTGGAGACTTTAGAGATGGAGTAGAGGCAAGTTGAGCACTATTTCTCACGGATAGTCAGGTGTTCGAGTTCTGGATCAATATCCGGCTAAGCCAACCGAGTCTTCCCTTTTTCCAGGGTCGGTTGATTGGTACCAGCCTCGCCTGAGAGGATAAAAGCACTAACTTGCACATTGGCTGGCCACCGAAAGTCATTGCATAGGCCACATACACATTCAATACGCCACTACGGTTCTGGATGGAAGTTGAATAAAGGATCGCATCCTTACCAAAATCGATCAGCGCCGAAAGGCTTTATCTTTTCCAATTACATTCAGTCCGAACTTAAAGCCATCCAGCCATCTTTGCGAGACCAATCTTGATGTAAAATCACGACGACTTTGAAAAGAGTATTTCCTTTTCTGTAGAGCTTATCCAAACCCATTTGAAACGCTTTCACTTCATCTTCTTCTTGGTTCACTAATACTACGGAGGCAGCGAAGATTCTCGGAGCTTGGGTAAAGCTTCACCTTTCCACTTGTAAATTTTCTATTCGGACTGCCAAGTTTTCGTACGATATTCGCAGTCAAGTGCGTGTTGACGAGTACTTCTTCATCAAAGGCGCCTCTGCTACCGAACGATCCAAGGCAGCCTTTCCCGAATGGACCTACCTGGCGCTGTCCTGTTTGGAGGCTTCCTCGGTTCAGGGTAATGGAATTCATTGATACATCTTTCTGCACCCGCGAGTTTCATGTCAGATTCTGAAATTGGGCTGGAAAAAGTCCTAGCCAGGCTATCCCCGAATATAAATAAGGGTCATAGTTATCGGAGGCAAACCCGAATGGTTCCTCGACGTTCTCCGTCATTTAACTGTTAGCCTTTCGCTGAGCCGAGGAGCACACACCACTGCACCTGTAACCATCCACGCACGTATGCATGGATACACCTGCGAAATATAGAAGGTATATCAACCCTGCATATCCAAAATAGAGAGACCGTCTTCTGCACTCACTTGTTCTTCGAGGCAGGCATTTTTGGTTCGCGTTCTGCTCCTCTATAACCTGGCTTCGCGTCACGTAGCCTCGGCACCATCCGACTGTGTAGAGATGCTGTGATTGAAGAAAATCTTCAGTGAAAGAATCTGTGGGGCATCAAATAGGAAATTTAAAGAATTTGCCGTTTTGTAACTCGGGAAAATTATTTTGATTTAACTTTCGTAACCCCCCGCCGGTCTGCCACCTCAACGCAGTGGGTGGGTGTAACGTGTGGCGTGTGGGCGTGTGGGCGTGTGGAAGAAAACCGGGTTTTGTAACTTCTCAGTATTTCATCATGTTCTCCAAAGCAAAGTTCCGGTAATTTCCAGTTATGCGAGACTTTATATTGACCGGCTTGCCGCTTCGCGATCGAGGCTGTGGTTAGGTAGTTGTCGAAGAGCTGAAGGGATGGCGGCCCCCTTGCTCGACTTACCTGTCCGCCCAAGGTCGCGGTTGGATTCGTCCTTCACACGTTAAGTTGCACACAGCAGGCCACAGCACATTACGCCTAAACCGCTGCGTTCTGGACCAAGGAGAAGGATTCGCTCGGAGAAATACCTGCCTTAAGAGGAGGCAACCTGTTGCTCTGCCACATGCTTTCGTCATTACCATCAGATGTCGGTTTGTATGTTCCGAAAGCTCTCGCCAGCATTTTTCTTCTGTTCGACGAAAACTTTGTTTGGAGCTTTCATTATCTTTTTTCAATTATATTTATAAAACATATATATATATTGTTGTATATAACTTAACGGCACGTCCGCAAGTCCACACGGCTAAGAGTGCCCCCCGTGTTAGAGCTTGGCAAGCTACACGTGGATATTCATATGCCAAAAACAGTAATAAAAGTAAGCATTTTCCTGAATCTGAGAGGGTCTCCGATACGGCGGCGTTGGGAGCCAATACCGCATAGGCTGCTAAAATCTCACGGCCACGACAGGCCGCCTAAAGAGAGAAGGACTAGGATGACGACCTGTACTTTCGATCTGTACTTTACTACTGCACGAACGCTTGCATGGGAAGCGTGCGTTGAAGATCTGATGGTGCAAGCCAGGAAGATCAGGTACGACGTCATCGGACTGACCGAGACGAGAAGGCACCGCCGGTTGCATGCCACTCTCGAAACTGGAGGAGAACTGTTCCTTGGAACATGCGACAGCAGGCCATGAACATCGATTCGTACGAAAGCTTGGCTACCCGAATCGGACATTTGCGAATGAGAAGATGAGGTTCTACCCCAGCTCTAACAATCTTCGTTGTTTACGCACCGACATCGAGATACGATGAAGAAGAGCTGGAGGCGTTCTACATGGATCTGGAGAGCCTCTACAGAGAAGACCATACTTTCTTCAAGGTCATCGTCGGTGATTCCAAAGCCAAGATTGGCCCCAGAAGAAAGGCTGAAGAGCTTCATATTGGGACTCGTGGAATGGAATGGAATGAGCAGGGTGTAAGGCTGTCCGAGTTTATCATGTCCACCCACACTATCCATGGTAACAAAAACTCCATAATGAAATGGATCACATGATCGTCAGTCGAAAGTTGCGATTTACTGACGTCACTGCTGTACACGGGATCAGACCAACGTCTCTGCCTAGACTCTGTTTTTGGGTGCGTGGAAAGAACTGCAAAGCTTAGGGAGCGAAGCCCAAGACTGTGGTCAATTGAGATCACTTCGCTTCGTTTGCGAGTTTGTGGGATGATTCCTTCAGCCACAACGTCGATGAAGAATACGATCGGTTCTTTGAATATCTCCGCGATAGCGCCAGGGAAGCGGAGAGCCTCAAAGATGGCAAGAAGCGTCTCTCTTTGAAGACTCTCGAGCTGATTCGCGAGCGCGGAATCGTGCGAGCTACAGGCAATCATCAACAAACGCCCGAAAATGCGAAGCTATACCTGAAAGAGAGAAGAGCAGCAGTTATGGACGAAGCAGCCGAGGCTGGAAAGAGCATTCGCAAGGCCGACAGAGCTTCGCCAATTAAAAGACCAAGATGACTTCCCTTCGTCGTCCTGAGGGAACAGTTACTGCACCTGCAAGGACAATGGAGAAGGTCATCTACGACTTCTATTCTGATCTCTTCGACAGCTGTGTCTACCTGTCTACCTAACATCTTAGGCAGGACGGATACGTCGTCCCTTCAGTTCTCCCTTCCGAAATTCGACATGCCATCACGTCGATCCCGGTCCTGACAGGATCAGAGCAGAACATCCAAAGAGACTTCCGCCAGTCATTATCAAAACCCTGGTGCGGCTTCTCACGCGGTACCTAGCGCAGAGCAAAGGGCCCACGTCGTGGAAAACCAGCAAGAATGTGTTGCTGTACAAAAAGGGAGATCCAGACGACATTGGCAATTATCGCCCAATCTGCCTGCTGTCTGTAATCTATAAACTCTTCACACGAGTCATCCTTAACAGAATTGGCAGAATATTAGATGAAGGACAGCCATGCGAGCAAGCAGGGTTCCGGAGAGGGTTCAGTGCACTCGATCTACCATTACAAGACTTATTGAAGTATCGCGGGAGTACAAAATGCCGTTATGCCTTACGTTCAGCGATTTGAAGAGAGCCTTTGACACCGTTGAGACAGAAGCGGTTATTGAAGCCCTGGGCAACCAGGGTGTTCCTACTCAATAATTAAGGATGCTTCGTGAGCTCTACAACAACTTCACGAACAGAATCTCGCCATTTTATAAAGAACTCATCATCAAAGTGAAGAGAGGGGTTCGACGATACCATTTTTCCCATACCTTTCAGTGCCGCTCCCGAGAACGTCATGCGTCGTATGGAATGGGAAGGCAATGG
>UZAF01021953.1:0-11234 GCA_900617895.1 Haemonchus placei
TACTGCTGTACATCGCTGGGAAAACGAGCGAACAACAATGTTTTCACTGACTATGGCGACTCTTTTGGAGTTGGAGATGTGGTGACGGCAGAACTGGTGAGTTATAGGATCACAGTCAATATCAAAACTTCACTTCATCTCTTACGATTCAGGATTTCGAAAAAGCCACTATCAGTTTTTGGAAGAACTCCGAATGTATGGGAGTGGCTTTCTCCAATGTGGTAATCCCCGAAGATGAAGCGGTTTATCCTCACATATGTGTAAAGAATTGTCGGGTATCTGTCAACTTTGGCACATTCCCCGGAGGCGAAGAAGAGTGGTTAAAGTAAGTTAGTTTATTTATAAGCCATTATTTTTTGAGTACCCCTCATAAACATCTCTCAGGCGCCCTGAGTGGACTTTTCCGAACTCTCTTCCGAGCACACAAACTGAGCGTGCTCCCGTTCCACCAGACAGTAAATCAGATTGCACTGTGCTCATGATGGTGAGTTTATTCATTGGATGTAATATTCTTTTGAGGAGTTGTTGACTATTTTTCAAACTTTTTACTATTCAAATACCTTGTACCTTTTATATTTCAAAAACTGGATCTGTTCGTTCTGAATGGTACATTTCGTTTGTAGTTTGGGAATGATAAGAAAACTAGTCATTGGTATCTGTGGCCATGCGGTTCCACAGAAAAACGGGATTTTTTTTGTTGATGCATTCCATTAAGTCATTGTTATGCGCCGTCTTCAGGTTGACTTCCCCCATATGAAGACTTATTCCAGCCATACAGAGCTAAATCTTCTTTCAGGTTGGCTTGCCGAGTGTAGGGAAAACTACGTGGGTTCGTCGTTATATACGAGAACATCCAAAAGAACACTGGACGCTCATCAGTGCAGATACCATATTAGCTTCCATGAAGGTAAACCTTCTAATGTGTAAGGACAAGGTCGACAATGTGCATTGCATATAAAACATATGAGTCTAAAATGTCCCTTCGATTTTGAACGAGGATCTGATGCGGCGCGTCCAAAACTAGGATTGCTCAGCGGTTAAAAGACAGTCAAATAGAGTGTAGTGCCAAGCTTTCGTTTTGCTTGTGATTTGCACACTTAAGCGATTTAGGCAAGCTTTGGTCTGGTTGAGATTAGTAATTGATTTAGCAAATTTTACAATCAAATACATGTGGGTTACCCCACAAATTCCTAGATAGTGCACATAATATAACGGTACATATATATTCCATTCGTAGGTGAACGGCGTCTCTAGGAACAGCAGCCATATAGGACGATGGGACATGGTTCTCGGCTTAGTTGGAAAAGCAAGAAATAGGTACTGTGAACTGTGACCTGCCTGCAATATTGAAGAATGAAGTGATGTAAGCATTCAGGTTACTTTCTTTGGCTGCCCGCCGAAGACGGAATTACATCCTTGACTTCACCAACTGTGATCCAGACACTCGAAAAAAGCGTCTAGCTCTTTTTGAAGGCTTCTTCCGACAGGTGAGTAATCTACAAGGATATCTCAATGTAATGCTTATGTGGAGGTTCTTATGTTTCAAAACTGAAAACCAAGTCCTAGCTTATTCAAGCTATTTTTAATGTAATTAAGTTATCCCCAAAAAAGCATAATCGGGCGAAACAGCAGCAGGAGAAGAGCACTGGGGCTGTGCTCCTTGATATGCTCTAACGTGTCGGTTGTTACTCGAATTAACTTCCAAAGTAGTAATAGACTTTTTATTACTTCTTGTACAGTTTGAGCACAGCACTGTGAAGAGATTCTGGTGTCTGCGAAATTTTCCAAACTTATTCGTATCCATTTAAGTTTATGAGCCTTTTTTTTTTTCAAGATTCTAGGTTCAAAGAAATGCTTATTTCTGACCTCATTTTAACATATCTGTTACAGTGCGTGACGATTGTTCCGTCCGATGAGGTGATGCAACAAAGGCACGCTAAGCATCTTCGTCAGAACAGAGGAGAAGGAACAGCAGCAGTCCCAATCGAAACGTTCCTGGAACTGAAAGGTAGGCAGGCCGTGTTCATTAGGAAAAACTTCCATCAACACTCATATTTCCAGCTGTGATGGAAATGCCAGTAGTGTCGGAATTTCTCGAGAGTGTAATATATGTTGATCCGGCAATGGAAGATGCCCAAATAGCCATCGATCGCATTGCAAAGTAAGAACACTTCAAGAATTGTAGTTGAGCAGTGGAAGTTTTTCAATGATGGTTTGAAAGAGCCATAATATTCGATATTGTCTTATATTTATTGATAGTTAGGTATCCATCTTGCGTCGGTTCCCTTTCTTTCTCTGATAAGATGGAGTGCACTACCCACTCAAGGCATTCTTATCTCTAGCACAGATTGCTAAGCACAAGATTTCTCTGGAGAAGGTGCCAGGAGTTGGCAGGAACACGAACTTTGACCCAATCAAGGGTGCAATTTTTTAAACCTACCTAAACGATAGTGAACTTATTCCATTGAATTCTCAAGTCGGCCTTCTTAGTCGTAATACATTCGGTCAGAAACATCTACGACCTTCACCTTTCCCCTCACACACGCCAAGGTTTCCTGATATCGGAAGAAGTCTTATGACTTCCTCTTATGTACCACTGATGATCCCTTCTGTTTTCACATAACTCACTAACGTGTCAATACTCCGTTGTCAACACAAAAGTATACCAGATTCGCCTAGGTGGATAAAAGCACTGCCTCGATTATTGGCTTGGCAGCAATCTAAGGTAGTGGCCACATATCAAACGTCATGGCATCAAACGTCCCTACGATTTAGGATGGAAGTCGAGTCCGTTGGGGCATTCCGAAAGGGTTCGATTAACGTCTAAGACTTTCTACTCAATATCTGGAGCGGTCAAAGTTATGAAATCCGCTCATATGCTCACTCATTCGCTCGCAAACCAATGCGTCTAATGATTTTGACCGTAGATTAACATATATTTTCATTTTGGTCTACTTCATTTCATTCCTCATATATTATGAGGTTTCTTCTATTCTTAATTAAGGTTCAACGAAGAAGGCAGACCTTGGTATTCGAGCAAATACAAGAAACGTGGCTTCTGGAATGGCACCTATGGAGATGAGCCATTCCGAAAACGTAAGTCCTTTTTGGATTGATGACGCTTTACTGGCGGAGCATGGTCCATGGATCGGGTTATGACTTGATATCGGCCAGGCCAGCTCAAAAGTGCGAAAAGTTCCATTCATGCATTAGGGTATGCCGAAAATCTAAATGTTCAAAAGGTTTTCACTTGAATTTGAAATCAGTCACCTTTTCGATTTGTAGTGTAGTGAAAACATTTGACAATCTTTTTTGTCATTCAGGTTATGGCAAGACCCAAAGTAATAAAAGATTGATATTAATTATTTCACCCGTTGCTTCATCACCTTTTCATAAATAAGCAACATTCAAAAGAAGTGATCTCATAGCTGACGCTTATTTCTTTTTTCCCTTTCTCAACTTAGTCGATAGCTCTAGCTGTTTTTTCGTCGATCTCTCTCTGATCATTTGCTGATGGCGCTGTACAAGAAAAGGCAAAAGGTGCAGAGGATTTCGAATGGTTCTCTATCGTTTCTAATTAGTACCCTCTGTTTCGGTGCCACTCTGCCCTTACTTGTTCGCCTCTTATTATGAATTATTATGAACGATTCATGATACACAAATTGGAAATTCCCAAATTTTATGATGCATCTACATCGACAAGAGGGATAAGAAATTCCGCCCGTCTATATCTGCTAAAGAGGTTACTCCAGAGCTGCTCGAATTGTCTGAACATTTCCTCTGTCGATGTGATGTATAGCACAACGGGAGATGAATGAATTACGATTTACGTATATGTGTTGCATAGTTTCTGAAAATTTTTGACCGCCAAAAAACGTTTGAATATTATAGCGTCTGGAACGCAGACACGCACTCAGCCAGTCACCTCCATGGAGAAGAATCACCCCGAAACCATCACTGTGAGTAATATCGCCTGTCTTCCTTATAGTTCTTGTCATTGTAGTTGTATTTCGGATCTCTTTTCAGGTTACAATTACNTTTTTGACCGCCAAAAAACGTTTGAATATTATAGCGTCTGGAACGCAAACACGAACTCAGCCAGTCACCTCCACGGAGAAGAGTCACCCCGAAACCATCACTGTGAGTAATATCGCCTGTCTTCCTTATTGTTCTTGTCATTGTAGTTGTATTTCGGATCTCTTTTCAGGTTACAATTACGGACAATGTTCCTCCGGTACCAGCGCAAAATAATGAATCCGAAAAGGTATCCAGAACGTTGATTATTCTTCACTTTGGACATGTTTTTTTCCTTAAATCACGGTATGTGCAAGGAAGTGACTGTGCTTTGCAGGTCTAATACATAAGGAGGGTGTGAGGTTGAAAGAGGTGGCATGACTTTTTTGAAATTGTCTTCTTTCTTTAATTTCATTTGATGAGTCGCCCCATGCTATTTTCTAGCTATAACGCGGTGCTAGCATACAGCGAGTGGCTCTTTTCCTTCTTTTCTCCTCTTTCATATGAGTCACTTAAAATTGTCGTGGTCGAAATTAACTACCACCTCCGTCCATTTGTTGCATCATCCGTTTGTTTCATCTCAATATCTGTTATCTCTTCTGAAAAACGCAGTCCCGCGATGTGAACTGTCTGCCTCTGTCGAGCTGTAATCAGCAGTAGGTGGAGCTGGAATAGGGTCAAATAACACCATTGCTAAACGTCTTGCCAAGTGTCAAATCGCAAAACAATATTTGCTTGGCCAGATCAAGCTCATTGCCCGTGGTCAGTTTAATGGTACGTTACTCAACCAAATGATAAAACAATTAGCTCGCGCCTTGCCCAGCTCCCCTTCCCCCCTCTCCTCATTGTATGGACAGGTACTCATTCAGACGACTACCATCTGAATTGAAATCAGTGGACACGAAACTCATTCAGCCTTCTCCCTTTATCCCATTTTTACCATCATACTACAGTAGCTGCCTTTTCTGGTTTTGGTTATGGTTTTGTGATTACATTTTTCGTTTTTTTTTGCGTTCCCTGCTTTTCTAATGATGCAACATTTTACGAAACCATCACACGCACTTACAACGGGTTGTAATAATCGGTTCCGCACTTTTGTAACCTGAACGAAAGGTTATTTTGGGTACATATGATGTCCTTGATCCGCACTTTACACCACATGTGCAATTTTCACTTGAAGTGGAGAAATCAATCAATTGATGTATTGATTCAAAGATAATGCTTTTTAGCTGAAATCTGAAATTTCCCGATGTCATCCGTGACGTCAGGGGTTTTACCGAAAAAAAACATGCGGCATTGCGCTGCTAGATACACTAGATACTCATTGTTAGCGTATGCTCGCCCCGAAAAAAGATACCTCTCTACCTCTTAAAAGTTCAGTGGTGGAATATCCACTCATGTTGTGCATCCTTTTTTTCTATCATTCTGTCATTTGGGAATGTTGAAGATGTTGGCGTGAAGAAGACAACGGAAGGCTCAAAGAAGTATTATTTTTTATTCGAGCTCCTGCAGAAGAGATGCAGTGAGGGTGTAAGCCTGCCTTCGTATACACTTGGGTTCCCTTCCCGAATGTTTTTTCTAGGCTGGCCAGTCGTATGCTTCACATAAATTATAAACGACTATTACTAGGTTGGGCTCGAGTTATGTGATGTTGCTAACGGAATTCGATTGTTTTGCCAGTTTTCTAGCTCACTTCGATGGCAGCTTCTGCGAATCCTTTTTCACTGTTTTCGCTTTCAAGGAGTAGTTCTGATAGCGGAATATGGTTTTTCTATTGTTCGGCTCAAGCTCATTTGGCAATACATATTCATTTTCTCGAAAGCAGCCACACAGAAAAGCGCCTGATTTTTTCTTGAAGTGACTGATGAGTTTTTGATGAGATTGATGGTATCACAACTTTTAATACGCCAACGAAAAATGCCTACCGGAAAAGCCAGCTCCTATCTGTGAAAAACTATCTCTCCTTTCGTAATGTTAGAGTCCTTTTTTTCAGACATCTCCATTAGTAGTTAATACTACACAGCCTGTACAGTTGTCACCTGCACCAGATCTCGCAAAAAGATTATCGGAGAAGCCAGCTCCTATCTTAGCCAATGGTGGCGAAAATGTCCCGGTATCACTTCCGGGCGGAGTGACATTATCAATGGTGAGTGTGAAGTCTAAGCGTTGAAAAGTACGGAAAATCATTATTTATCAAATCATTATGTGAATTTATTTTACGATAAAAACGGTTTCTAAAATTTTTCCCTAAGATGAGCCTGTGGCTCCTAAAATAGTACATGGGATATGTTGACGTAGACAGAGCGTAATAAAGGCTCCAAAACCGGGTTGGCCGACGCAACACCCAAAAATGAGCGTGTTATGGCGGCTTCACCATTCACCATAAAGCGATGAGGTGCCAACAAACAGTATGCTTACGTGGGAGACACACAGACGGCGACATATTTATACGTGACCTACTATCATGTGTCACGTCTTTATTTTTCCAGGAGACAGTTTTTATGCTTTGAACTACGTCGTCATAGATACACAAAATTATCTTGAACAGTGCCGTTAGGTGATCGGAGAAATTTCGATGAAAGGTGAATACTGCGGCAAACATATAGCGTGGGCTTAACTTTACCAGTATGACCCTGTGTCTCCTGCCAACCTTTCCGACGATGGGTTGACACGAGTTCAATTGATGATTCCCAACTATTGGCAAGACGGCACTGGTCTTGAGCTCTACCGAAACTGCACAATAAGTAAAAGTTGTGGAACAAGACTTCTTATAGTTCACTGCCGTGTTTCCATGCTTCAAAATCAGTCATACAAAGGATACAGCGGGGATATCCTACTTACTATAAAGCGCTTCGCCTGTCGTTCTGTCTATCGTCTGTATGTCTATATGTCGTCTCTTGTTGTGTACATATGTCTGTCACGAAATTCCTTAGCTCCTTTAGATCTGCCTGGAGAGACCGGATTGAACGTGGGATGAGTGGGCCATGTCCAGAGAAGTATAAAGCACACATCACCTTGGCGGAGCCTCGCCCACAGTGGGTGTGGCGTGCATCGAAATAAGCTGTACTGAGGGCCATGATTTCAAATTCGGTCACGAGACGGCTTCAGAACTTGGGTGTAAATGTGGCTAGAGGTGTGCAAATTAGATCGAACTAGGGAGACCCACCCTGATGGGCGGGGCGTTCTCCAAAAATGCAATGGTTTATGAGAACATTTTGGAAAATCATAACTCTTGTCCCCGTGGACCTAGAAAGTTCAAAGTTGGAAGGAGTACAGGCGGCACGATGGTGACACATATGCTGAGCGGCAGGTCTGGACTCCACCCACAGGGGCGGAGTTTGAATGGAAATTTATGGTTCCTGCTCCTGTGGACCTAGAGCGTTCAAATTTGATGGGTGGTGCAGGCGGAGCGGCCATTTCAACACGGGAAGGAGGGGAGCCCAGCGTCAACCGAGCGAGCCGACTGGTACAAAAATATTAGAATAGTAGTAATGTGTTTTATCCCACGACGAATCTGTATTCGGTAGGCTTACCATATGAAAGAGGAAGTGAAGTTTATGGTACTACGAGTTACCGAGAATGCTACTTTTTAGTGCTCCTCTGTTTTGGCCTCTAACTTGTTGAGCTGCTGAAGAGTCACTCTAAGCCAATCCTCATGTTGAGATTGCTAGTAATGATTGCGAATAGCGAATGTTTTTTTTTAAATTTTTTGGAATTACACATGGAAAGCCTTTGGCTCATCTTCATTGCTCATAAATGCTGGAGAATAGTAGCCAAAGTCCTAGTTACATATAGATTACAGCTTTGGAGTTCAAGTGTGATTTCTCCGGCCTGAAAGTGTATTCTTTGTAGCAGATGTCAACTGCCAAATTCGATATTTCTTGTTTAGATACCTACTCCTAGCAGTCGTGTGGAGGAACCTCCAAAGATCATAAGCCATCTCCCAACTGTGTTCACTCACCCTCCTCCTGCATTGCCATCTCCAGTTGTGCAATCTCATCCCACGAATCCGCCTTTGGTCGCGCCACCTCCTCCTCCTGCGATGCCACCTCAGGTAAATTTTCCTGCAGAACATTCCCAATGCATGGTCATTACACCGTGATCAGATATTCCAATGGTGACTACAACTTTCAAACATTTTCTTCCAGGTTGCACCATTATCCGCTGTGACTCAAATCTCTCCATTCCCGGGAAATACGTCTGCACCGAGCCGCGTATCTCCATTAGCACCACAGGTGATTTCCTTGTCCTGGGAAGGTCTTGGAAGTGGGAAGATCCATAGTTTTTCAGGTTAAAACCTTTCCCCCAAGAAGTCGATGGGATGCTCCTCCACCCGTGATTCCAAACTTCTCTGTGCCACCTCCTACACTTGTGACGTAAGTAGCTATTTCGATGGATGTGGAAAATGCATTATTTCATTTTGGCTGTAGTAGATTAACTTTCATTTTTCGATTATTTATCAAGAATTAAGTTCTCCCCATCTTTCACTCGCACGACGAAAGGAGAATTTCTATAGCACTTTACGACACACTTTCTGCTACCTTGTTTGGATACAATTTCTTGCGAAGTAATGCTGTTGCGGAAAAGAGTTTGCGTGATTCTCTTCGAATGACCTTCTAGCCATCTCTGCTTCTGCGGGTCATGCTAGAAAGAAAGGTGAAGGAATATGGTCCTTCTGTGGTGACATGTTTGTTCTAACCTATAAACTGTAAGGGGAAAGTAGCTGCAAAGCGTCCAAGCGCTACCGCTTTCGAAATATCTTGTTCAGTTCGTGAGATTTAAATCTGTTTACCATTAGAGTTCATAGTGATGGACCAATGATCAACGGCATTCATTTTTAGCGGCTGATAGAAAAATCAATTCTGCCAAGTTCCTTTTGATTAGTTATCAGAATAAGGCAGCATTCGACATTTCAGACCTAACCTATATGCTCCTAACGTCGCTGCAATACCACCTCCCATGATACCTTTGATACCGAACACATCGATTCCTCCACCGAACGTTCCGCCACCGAATGTCCCTCCACCGAATGTTCCTCCACCGAATGTTCCTCCAACGAACGTTCCGCCACCTGGATGGCCTCACCATCTTGGCTGATCTCTCACACGCGAGCTCGCGATCGCACAACTTTAAAATAGATAAAATTGTCTCCTTGTATGACTTTTTTTTATACATTGCTATTGTCCTATGCAGCATATCCATGATCTATTTTGTTAGATTTTAAGAATTTCGCGAGCGCATTGTATTTATAGTTTGCTGGTGACTCTGTTGTTAAATAGAAATAGGAGCTAAGAAACGGGTCCGAAACTTTGTTGGTATTCGTCATTGTTTTTTTTGTTCTGTATGTGTTGATGTGCTTCATCCAATTGCTCTGTTGTATGATCCAAGTAGATGGTCAAAGACCTCATCATCTACAGCAGATTTCTAGTGTTAATTCGAGACTATCTCAACCAACAATGTATTCCATTGAAAGCTTACTGTACGCGTACTGTACGGTGGGAACGTGTCAAAGTCTACGTAATGTGAATCGGCTATAATTCTACGTTGTGATAAACACTGCAAATTTTCTTACAGTTTTTATTTCAAGTATTTGGACCATGACGAACATTCTTGGCATGTTTCCCTTATTTGAGTTCGTTTAGTGGACCACATACGTGATTTCGCAGGCGGAAAAATTGGGAGTGGAACAAGTTCGAATTATAGTAAGAACCAGAAAGAAACTGAAATTTCACCGTATTCCAGGTTTTTCTACAACAGGAGTTCTGCGAGGTAAGTTTTCGTTTTGAAGTTTGAGCGTAATTGTCAATTCTGAGGTTTATGGTTTCGCCGCTGTAAGGCTCCTCCCTTAAATTGTAGAGTGTCCTCAATAATCATTACCAATATCCATTGTTTTGTTGCAACCTTCCATCCAAAAATTATTAGCTAAACACAAAAGAGTAGAGGCGAGGACATGATAGCAGTTGAACGAAGAGGTAGAAGGGTGGTCGTATGTTAAAGGCACCGTTAACGATAAAAATATTTACTGAGTTTTTCCCCCAGGAATACTCAGTATCCATTGGTCCTCAAGGTTAATGAAAAGGGCTCTCCCTCGCCTCAAAACTGGACGGATAGGGCATAGTGGAAACCCCTTTCCCTGCTTGCGTGGCCTCCCCGCCCCTCGATCGATGTCGTGTCAGACGAGTGTCGAGGCGATACAGATTTCATTTATTTGTTCTCGGATCCACACACAATCGGATCGCCGAGCGATGAGACGATGTTTTCCTCCCATTCTTTTTCCCTCTGTTACTCTTTTCACTGCCGCAATCCCTTATTTAATTTCCAAACCCAAGAGGCTGAGGAAGGTGAGCTATTTTTTCTGTTACTAGGGTTTTTTGTTTACTTATGCCTACAAGTGAATGGATTTTTGCTTACCGTAGTCAGTTGTTTGCACCAGGACCCACATGTACGCAATTACCCACATTGTATAGCTCGTCCAAACGCCCCACTCTTCTTCGTTATTGTGGTCTCATTCTCGTCCAGCTCCTTTTTAACGAATTTTCGAAGCCTCTTTTCACTTCGGAAACATCGGTTCACGCAGTTTCTTCACCTTCATTGTACTGTTTTCGATATTGTCTTCCATTTTTCATCATAACCTGGATTACCCAAAACTATCGTAAACTGTGCCTTTAACCTATCGTGCGTTTAGAAAATCCCGATTATCCAGAGTCGCTCATATAGCCTTAGGCTTGTTCATAACGATGGTAACATCCATTTAAGCAGAGTATCACTCCTGGATCCCAAATGTACACCACATACGTGCCCTAGCGCTCCAAAGCATCTCACATTTCCAGAGCTACGAAAATTTTATTTACACAACGAAATCTACACAACATATAGTAACATGCTATACCGTTCTGTAAGATCTGCTATGACAGCAGAAGTTCAACAGTACGAAACGGCACACTCAAAAAAAAAGTATCACGGTGAAGGGATGACTAGTCCTGAACCACTCTCAAAGGCAGACGAAACATATTGCCAAGAATTACTGCTAAAGGTTTGATTATACCAATATCTCAACCCAATCGTTAAATGTACAGGGTGTCCCAAAATTATTTGCGCCGATTTATAGCAATATATTTGAAACTTCTCAACTACGAAAGACGATGGAATTTCTATGCACGCTAGCTAACACTATGTGCTACAACATGCTAAAGTCGCATTTCAAAATATCCCCCGTGAGC
>UZAF01021957.1:0-11222 GCA_900617895.1 Haemonchus placei
TTTTTTTTTTAGGCGAAAACATCTGCTAATTCGGAGGACTCGATTGCGAGGTTGCTACGATAGGCCCACTGCAGGATCCTGCTCCAGTTGGGGAGCATTTCGAGAGTGCGAAGATGACCCAAGACAAATTGGCCATGCTTGCAGCGGGTCAAGGCGACATTTAATCTCTTGATGTCGTCGAGAAACTCGCCCGAGGAACTATCCAGCTGTGTCCGAGTAGTGAGAATGATGATTACATCCATTTCCCTGCCTTGTACGGAGTCAACTGTATGGAGTGCTACTCCTTGCCGGCGGGTGTAGTCGCGGAGCCGAGTAGACTGCTCCTTATAGAACGTAATCACGCCGATAGCTGATGGGGGTACATTCCGCCATAGTAAGCCTCTGATAACATCCTGGCAACACTGAGCTTCCTCTTCGTTATAATGTGAGAGCGAGTAGGAAGTGCGTGAGGTACCTTGAACGTTCACGAGGACAAAGGGAATCCTGGGGTTCGGAAGGTTGACGTGCCGGATGAGGCGACTACGTCGGTCCGGAGGCGTGCCACTGATAAGGGTGCTGCCGTATACTAACATGTTCGGAAGCTGGTTCAGCGCGGGATGGGCCCTGAAGGTGGTGACCAACGGAGCGAGTGGGACATCCTTACTCAACAGCAAATCCATCACTCCTCTGGCTCCTAATCGCGCCGCTAATGTGGTCCTGGGGCAACGCAGGTGTGGTTGGAGTTGATGGGCATCTCCGATGTAGATGTGTCGAGCTTGAGGAAACCGGACTGCCATCGCAACGAAGACGGGCTCAGGTATTTGGGACGCTTCGTCCGCTATGATGGTTCGGCAACAGGACAGAAGGTCGTAGAAGAGTCCACCGGGTTTAGTAGAGTTCATTAGCGAAGCGGTGGTCATGCATAATATAGATGGGAATTGTAAGTGCAGCATGATCCGTACGGCTCGCTCGGTGGCGTCGGAGTTCCGCATTTCCGCTATTTTGTATTCTTCTCTTTCCTCATCCGAAAGATTAACAGTCCGTTCAGGGTGAAATAGCATTGTTTCAATCAAACGACGCCCGCGTTCATATCGCCGTAGATGTTTCAAGTCGTGATACGATAAGGAGTCAGAATAATTGGCTGCTAGCCCTAAAAGCACTGTATGGAGGTCAACTGATGTCTCTGGAGCTCCGTCCTGACGTGATTTATCGGCTACGAAGCGTAAGATCGACAAGTGACGATATTCATCCAAACTCAGTAGTGTTTCCGTGAATTGCGCGACAGCGACGTTTGTAGTTGCGGTGGCGATGACCAGTTCACCAGGTGTGACGAGACGCGCCGCGATCAGAGCGCCAACTAAGGTCTTTCCAGTCCCGAATGCCGCTTGTATCGCCAGCAGGGGAAATCGTCCCTCTCCCATCGAGACCGCACGGGCTTGGTCGTCGCAGAGGTGTATTCGACGTGATGCGGTTACTACGGAGACGTTACGTTGTGGTGGGGCAGGGATGGGTCGCGGGTCGCGAGGCCTGCTTCCATATACTAAATCCAGAATAGTATTTGCGAGGTTGCGAGATGCCGGGTTCAGAGATGCGAAGAGGTTCTCTCCAGCCAAAGCTTCAAAAATCGGGTCAGTCCCAGTCTGCCGTCGTGTGAGGCGAACACAGATGCGCACTGTTGCCGTCATGTTGCACCTGTTGCACTGTCCGTATCGGAGTACTGCGTTCCGTAAGCTCTGCTGAGATCGCGTGTCCGCATGTAGTTCCGCCAATAGTACTTTGGTGTTGAAGTCGTACTGGACGTCCGCAATTTGAGCGCGGGTCATGGTGGTAGAATTCACAACCCAAACGTCGACTCCTCGGGACTTGAGCCATCCTTCGTCGGTGGTCATCGGTCGCAATTCGATTTGAAGACGAGTGGGGAAGGCGTTGGTGTTTGGTACGAACGCAGTGACTTCGTGGGTAAGTTTGTCGTCCATAAATAATGCTTGCGATGCCAATGCTGCACTAGCGACTGCAAACAATTTCCCCATACGTCGACGTGCTTGGTTCGTGTTGAAGTGGTAACCTGTGAAGGCGGCCAGGCGATCATCGACCCAGTCACGGTGTTCTTGACTAAGTTGCCACACCTGGAGCGGAAGAAGAGCCTCACTAGGGTGTGCCGGGAGAAAGCGTCGAGTTGCTACCGTCAAGATACGTTGGGCCTCTACCGAAATTGGGGGTTGGGAAAAGCTCATTGCACAAGAAACGTTGACCCGAGTCTCGGCAATGAGAAGATCCTCTCTCTCTACGTGTGTTATCGGGAACGAGCAGACGTTCTGCGTGAGCCGAACCGCCTCGTGACTGCCCTCAAAGGCTGCATAGAAATGGTTGACGGCTTGTGTAATTCCGCGTCGTTTAACAGATAAAACCATTCCGAGGACGTTGCGTTGGAGCGGCGTCGGCGTAACCAGAATGAACTCATGGACGTGGAAGAAGAATGGGGTGGCCGTGTCCATTGCCGATGGTCGAGGGCTCCGGGCGCGACGCAGTGCCGCTTCGCGATCTTCCTGTTCCAGTGTGTGGGTGGACGGACGGAGCGAAATGACCCAGACGAAGTCCTTGACCGACACTTCCGTTCTGTCGAAGCCGCGGGTGTGTGTTAAAAAACTAACCGAATCTTGCGTGAGCGGAAGACAATGGAGTTCTCGGTGATCCGGACCTGGTATGAAGAAGTCCTTTGCTTCAAGGATCACCCCATTTCCGTAGTAACGGTTTACTACTTGATACAGAACGGGACGGAAGCCTCCTTCGAGTGTAGGTGGCAAGAGACATGTTTCGGGTGCGCCTCGTGGAGTCTGTGGTAGCTGTGCGACATCGGCGGCCTTGTCCTGATAGCGGTTATCGAGGAGATCGGTGATGATTCGATCGGCGTGCTGCCGGAAGGCGACGATATCCTTCAGTCGGATGGTTTCGAAAAGAGGGATGGGGTTCGATGGAGATGGCGAGCCCACAAATCGGCGGGGAAACAGTGATCTAGCGAAGGATCCTCCAAAGTATCCATTGTGCGGTACTTGTCGATACACGTGAAGAGGCAAGAGACCGGTGATCATGTCCTCCGTGAGAGCTGGCCATTCCGGACGCACTGCAACGTAGTTGGCCCAAGGATGAAGATGCGAAAACTCGTTGCTGTAGTCTTCGGGAGTCTCGACATACCGTGGAGAATAGGCGGGATGAGGCTGGATACCTCGAAGGATTGGTTCTGAAACAGCTGGTCGAGGACGTTTTGGTGCCGGTGGCGATGGCGAAGATACGCGTCGTTGAGTCACAGAAGGTTCACGATACTGAGAAAATGCAGTGCTACGAGAAGAGCTAGGCTTCGTAGAACTATCCGGCGGTGAAGCTGATGTTGAATGTGACGGACCAGGAATGGGACTCGGTTGAGATGGGCCAGTGCCCAACGATAAACGTTGAATGGCGACCGACGGATCTGAATCATTATTGTTGGAGTCTGGGATTATATCACTCGCTGGGACTAGAGGCGTGTCCATTTCGGGCTGATGTAGAGAAGGAGCCGTGGACTCCTCAGCTGGACGAACGGATTCAGAGCTCTGGGTATGTACCCATGGACCAGTCTGCGATGACGGATTGGATTCCGGGGGGACATTCGTTTCCGAACTACCGGATGTGCGCTCTTGCGTGGACGGGAGTTGGGAATTGTCGCGGTCGTGTGCCTGGACGTCTTGCGGGCAGCGAGTTTGGCTCGTTGGCTGGCGTGAGGCCATCACTACAGAGCCTATCTGAAACAAGGGAGGTGAACTAGGGAAGCGTTGTATCGGAACACGAGATTGACCAGCGACGGACGATCGAATAAGCGGACGAAATGAAGGAGAAGGGACGATGTATATGTGACGAAACTAATGGGCGACAACTAGGAGAACCTTGATTGGACAAATATGAAGAAAAAGTGTGATGTATAAGAATAAACGGATGATCAAATCGTGATTGAATAACGGGCCAGAGTCTGTGCCCTTGTTGTATCAAACCGATGATAAGCGAGCCCTAAAACGTGTGTTATATTTATGTGTTGGACGGATTCGTTTTGCTGAATTAATCTGTTGCTGAAGAGGGAGAGTATGATTATAACCTATCATCGTTACTGTGGCTGCTGAGGCCGCTTCCAACATCGCTTGCTCTGTATCGGGTACCCAGGGAGAGGTGAAAACCGGTCCGGATAATGTGTAACAACGCTTGACCTGGTTCATGTGAACGCGTTTGGGTTTAGCCTGAGGGGACGTAATGCTAGTAACGGTGAGGTGAGGGTGGTCAACTGCCAGCACTCGAAATTGCCCTAACCAAGGATAACACAGTTTTGGGGAAAGGCCTGGCTTGGGCGTGTAATCCCGGAGGTACACCCTATCGCCGATCTTAATATCCAATGGTGGGAGACCGTTTTTATCGTACTGACGCTTCATCGCCTCACTACGCTTCTGATTAAAGGCGGAGGCTGCGGTCCAACAAGCGTGAAGAGTCCGTACTAGGGATTCCTTGTACATGCCACAATCGTCATCGGACGGTATATGGCCTTCCATCTGGTGCCTGATGAGAAGATCGATGTTAAGGATGGGGTCACGCCCGAACATGAGGAAGAAAGGGGACTCATTCGTGGACGCGTGGACTGATGTGTTGTACGCCAACGTACATGCTGGTAAGAATTGGTCCCAATCCGTTTGGTTAGAGCTAATATAAGTGCGAAGCATTTCTTGGAATGTTGCGAACATACGTTCGCATGCGCCGTTTCCCTCATGGTGGTAGGGAGTGGTGAAGTAACGACCGATATGAAGGAGTTTACCCAACTCTGTGAGAAGTTCTCCCCTCAAGTAGGAGGCATTGTCCGAAACCAGTGTGGTCATTGCCCCAAAAATGAGTACGCAGTGAGTCATTATGGCGTGGGCCACTGTAATGGCTGTGGAATCTGGGAGAGCGACAGCTACCACGTACTTGCTAAAATGGTCGATGAGGCAAAGAATATATTTATTGCCGTGCGAAGATTGGTGGTAAGGTCCGCTAAGGTCCATGTAAACCTTGTCGAAGATAGCACCTGTGTGGACCGGGATAAGTGCTTCGCGTGTGTAGGGGTGCGGTCGTTTCCGCTGGCATGCGTCGCAGGAACGAACGTACCGAAACACATCGTCTCTCATTGTAGGCCAGAAGAAGCGTCGCGAGATTTTCGCTAGCGTCTTTTTCCATCCGAAATGTCCCCCTGCCGTTGGGCTATCGTGTAGTGCTACACAAATGGGTTCGCGGAGGGACTGTGGCACGAAAATCGCCTCGCGCTGGCGGCGGTTGGGGGCAGCTGATGTTTCTACAAAGTAAAGGCACCCATTCGATTTGATGACACAATGATCAAGTAACCCATTGCAAGTATCGCGCAATTTATCGGGTGTTTCTGGCGGGAATGTGTTGGTGTCTAAGACGTGCATAATGGTGCGGCACAAGGGGTCCTGTTTCTGTGCTAAGAGAGCATCGTAAGGGCGGATGTATAACGGAGGTGTCAAGGTTGCCGACGTATTTGGACTGGATCGCGGCCGAAGTGCCCGCTGAACGAGGCACCGGGGAAACTCGATGATGTCATCACTGGCAGGCGTCCCGTCGACGAACCGATTATCCGGGGAAGCATGGCGACTCAGATGGTCCGCTACGACGTTAGATGACCCTTTGTGGTATTCTATGGTTATGTCGAAACTTTGGAGTTCAACAACCCAGCGGGCGAGATTGTCGTGGGGCTTACGGTGTCGAAGCAGGAAGGTAAGTGGCTGGTGATCACACAATACTCGCGTATGATTGCCGTATATGGTGGGTCGAAAAAAACGAAGGGCGCTGATCATAGCGAATAGCTCGATGTGGGTGGGACTCCATTTTTGTTGAGACGGCGACAAGGTCTTGCTAAAGTACCCTATGGCCACTGGGGGTGAACTGGGGTCGTGAATCTGTAGGAGCGCCGCGCCCACCGCTACTTTGCTGCCGTCCGTATGAAGTATGAATTCCTTATCCTGGGGGAAGGCCAGGCAAGGCCGGCTTATTAATGCTTCCTTTAAGAGAGTGAAGGCCGCTGCTTCAGCCTCGCCCCATCGAAAGTCGACGCCGTTTTTGCACAGGGCGTAGAGAGGCGCCGCTATAGAGGCGAAGCCCTTAATAAATTTTCGAAAGAAGTTGGCCATCCCTAAGAAGCCTTTAACGGCCTTGACTGTGGTGGGGGCTGGTAAATCCCGAATGGCTTGAAGATTGCGCTCCGCGGGTGCGTAGGTCGCGCCTGAAATCTCGTGTCCCAGGAAGGTGATCTTAGACTGGGCAATGCTGGTTAATTTCTTGCCGGAGACCTTGATATTGAATATTCGAAAGCGTTCCAACACCTTCCGGAGGGATTGTAAATGCGCGTCAAAATCGCTGTCAAAGACGATGATATCATCAAGGTAGGCCAAACAGTTGTTGTCAAGCCCTGCAAGAATCCGGGACATCGCTCTGCAGAAGTAGGCACCCGCATTACGAAGTCCAAACGGCAAATAAACGAACTGGTATATGCCTCGGTGGGTCGCCCATCCACATTTGGCTTGGCTTTCAGGAGAGAGCAAGAGTTGCATGTATCCGGAAGCCAAGTCAAAAGAGGTATAGTATCTTTTACCAGCGACCCGTTCCAACAGGTCTTCAATCCGGGGTAGCGGGTAACGGTCGGGAACGGTGATGTCATTAAGTGGGCGGAAGTCTAAGCAAACCCGCAATGACCCATCTTTCTTTTTGACCAAAACCGTGTTGTGGAGCCACGGGGTATCGCTCTCGACTATCCGACCAGCTGCCAAAAGTTTGTTGATGTGGTCGTCGAGTTCCTTCTGGAAGCGGGCGGGAATACGGGTAGGCCTGTATCGAGAGGGTGGTATCTCCGACGTGGTTTTAATAGTTATCTGAGTATGGTCGTAGGAGCCTAGGTCGTAGGATGACGTAGAAATGCGATCTTGGAATTCTGTAAAAAGGTCGCACAGTTGTTGACGTTGTTCGGTGGTAACGTCGGCATGTGATAAGTCCAGAGTCCATGGAGTAGATGGTGGTGTCGGTTCCGGTGATCCGATGGGTAAACAAAAGGTGCTAAAAACGCTGGTGAAGCTCGAGTACGGTGCCATTGGGAAGTTCCAGAACCGGCCGTGCCGACGTTAGACGTCTGTTTTTGTAGATAATTTTGGGAGTGTCAGTAGGGTTGCTCAGTAGCAAGCGGGCCTGGTTAGCCTTTGTAACCGTCGGAGCGACCATAATATCGTCCTCGGGAAGGACGGACCCTTCCGTCAGTACTGTGGAGACTCGGGATCCCGCTTGGACCACCTTGCACGGCACGAAAATTTCAGATGCAGGGGGTAGGACCACCGTAGAAGCTGCGCGGACCACAAGTGAGCTAGGCGTCGAGGAGCTGTTGGGAACTGCCCCCTCCGGACCCGCAGTAAGAATGGGAACAGGGTCGTCTCCCACGAGGAAGATCCGTTGCTGGTAGCTCAGGAGCCAACTGGGAAGCCGCTGCAGAAAATCGTTGCCTAGTATTACATTGTAAGCATCTGCAGCGCGAGGAACGCAGTCTGCCTCGGTAAAATGGACATTGTGGTCGATGAGGTGACTGCCGACTTGGATAGAAACCGCCGTAGCGCCCACGAATTTCACTGGGATCCCCGCCATGCCTACTGCTGCTGGAACCGTGCAGGGGCCTAGGTGGAACACACCCAAAAGCGGGAGCAGGGACTGACTCGCTATGGTGACCCCGGCGCCAGTATCCACAAGACCCAGCATGTGCACGCCATTGACGCGGATGGGGATCTGTGTAACAAAGAAGGGTCGATGGCTGGTTACTGACAAGACCATACCGGAAATCACCGAGGCGCGGGGTGGCCAGTTATTTGCCGTATCAATTTCAATTTGGGATATATCGAGCTCGAACGGCCGTGGGGTGTGTGAGGTCACTGCCGGAGTGACAGCCGGGGAGAGCGGAGGTGCATAGGGGGGTTGGGGTCTGGGTGAGGCGTAGCTAAAGAAGCGTTCATGCCATGATGGAGCGTACAAACGAAAATACAGGACAATGAGGGACTTTACAAATGATACTGTTACCAAAAAACCACAAAAGGAAATCCAATAATCATAAATTGAAAAGGACCAAAACGAAAAAAACTTTAATGGTAACGGACTCACGGTTGCTGCCGAGTGGTCAGGTTCTGCTGATAATCCTACGTGTTCAAAATATTGGACTAGGCGGGAATGATCACGTGCCGCCCATAGTTCTTGAAGTTGCCTACCGCCTGAGGTTTCGCTAAAGTTGGTTAGCACTAAATTGTGAAAAATTGTGAGAGGAGGATCGAGCGTGAAAGAAAACGGTTGAGAGAAGGATGAAAGAGTTGAAACTGTACCTAGAGCTAAGGGTGTCCAGGAACCGTCGAGTGGAGAGAACCTATGGAAACCGTCGGCTAAATGGAATACAAGGGGCGAAACCTCGGAGCAGCTGATGATGTTCGCATTTCTTTGCACTATCCGTGTTACCGGGTCAAAGAACGTCCGAAGTGAGGAGCCGCTTGGAAGGCGGATTTCAATGCGTGGTAAAGCGTAGCAAGTCCCGTTAAAAGGCACCAATTTAACAGAGGACAACTCTATGCACCGCTGAACCTGTACGTACCCGTCGCCCATATAGGACGCTGCGATATCCTCCCTTCCAAGAAGTGCGCGCATTGTGATCGTCGTTTGAGTGAGTAATGCGGTGTGTAAGGCTGTCGCAAGAACGTTTGTACGGTCGCATAGCACCTGTAACGCGTTGCGAAAGAGAGTGCTTACGGCGGAGTACGTGGCACCTTCAACCGCTAGGAGTTGGGCCGCCAGCTGGTTAGAAGTTACTAAGCCCACGTTGGCGTTGGTGTCACGGGGGTGTCTTCGTGTGGGCGCTATGGCATATCCTTGATCCGTTACAGTGAGTTGTTTGGCGCAGTCGTCGATTACGAGAGACTGATCGGACCACGACAAAGCGAACTCCTTGTCTTCGCTGATCCATAGATGGCCGAGCCGGTGGCCGGCTAGGCGGGAAACGGGGATGTATGCGCATTCTTCGTCGACGTCCGGAGACCATGTGAGCAAAGATCCGTCCGCCAGAGTGCATGATCCCTCCTTATAGGAACACGCTGACAAGTCACCGACGGGCGACTGAGGTGCGGGGTCTGAATGGCGGATATGGACGGTAGTAGTGAACATATAGCAGTTTGTTACTTCTTTGACATGTTCCACGCAACAGCCGAAGGGAGCGGAAGGATACGAGAAATTCATCGAATGCTGAGTGCGCCAGACGCCCGATGTTGCCGCCAATTCGCCGTGAGCGCAGCGATGGTGCAAGGTCATCTGCCTGCACTCCCCCTCGGAAACCGCTAGGCTGGTCTCCTGATGAAATTCCTTCCGAACTCCGAAGAAATTGACGGAATACGTCACTGTGTGTCGGATGATCTTGCAAAGAGCCGCGGGCGTAACGTACAGTTTAGTGTTAGGGCGGTAGAGGTTGAGGGACAGCCTATACGCCGACACCGAATTGTTTGGCAAAAAGGCCGAACAGTTGTAAAGTTGCCGTGGAACGAAAAAAGTGGTTGGATGATCGGGAGGACACAGCCACGCTGCCATAGCCGAGCCTGGGCTCACTAACAGGCAGACTGTGACAGCCGTGAAGAGCAAGAGGCGAACGTCCGGAAGAGGCGATCCGGAAACTCGAGCTTGCGGTGACATCGTTTGATCCATGGATGATTGGGCCAACTCATCATTCCGCTGTAAGAGCGCCTCTATGCGGGCTTGAGAGTTGCGGAGCTGTCGTTGAGTGTCCTCAAGAGATGCCGATAGTTGGGTGACCTTGCTCAAGGGTTCGGTCGGGAGGGTCACACCAAAACAGTTATCCGCGGCGGGAGCCGTGGAGCGTGAAGTCAACGACAACAAGTTAGCGGCTGGGAAGCGACGAGAGTTACTGAATCTTCGCGTAGCCGGAGTAAGTGGCGCAGGGGATCGGAGAGATAGAGCTCCTCGTGGTGAGGGGCAGACCGATGCAAAATGTCCTAGGCCGTTGCAATTGAAACATCGCTGTCCCGACCCAAGGCGAGCATTTCCTGTAGCGGATCGTTGGTATTGTCCGACTGGAGCAGCAGGAACCGTGGAACGAGGGCGCGGGGGTCCACGTGGCGGCGCCTCTCGGGGTGACGGGTTTCGATTACGTGGCTGACCTGACCCCTGGTCACCTCGGGATAGAACTTGTATGGTAGCGGGGGACGTCGTAGGATGTAAGAGACGTTCCGCCGCGGCCTCGCTGAGAAGCTGCTCGACGGTTTGGGCTTTTGTCACAGCCTGTTCAAAAGTGGTGGGATTCTCCAATTTAACGAAGTAGCGCACATCTCCCCGCAGACGCGCGACAAACTCCTCAAGAACCCTTTCCTTCTGAGTTGCTAGGTCCTGCCCCGAAGTCGCCGCGCGGACTAGGTTCAGAACCCTGTTGGCGAATGCCGTGCACGATTCGCCCGACTCCTGGCGGCAGCCAGATAACTTCTGGCGAGCCACGTAACGTTGCTGAGGGCTTTCAAAAAAANAAAAAAAGAGCGCAGATGGGAGACTACGGTTCCATAAGACTTTCGTGCGTCGCCATCCAGCTCCTCTACCTTTTCGCGAGCAACGCCTTCTAGGTGACCTATCAGGAAGTTAGCTTGCTGCTCTTCAGTGAGGGTCGTGGGTCGCATACGCATTATATCTTCGAGACGGCGTAGCCATACCGAAAATTGGGCCCCGTCCTCGTTATATCCAGTGAAGGGAACAATACGAGAACCATGGACATCTGGTTGGAACATGGCTATCAGGGGAAGGTTGTCCAGTCGTTTCCCAACGGCAATGAAGGACTCATTCAACCGCTGAGTGAGCGCCCTGTTCCCTTCGTTGATCTTAGAAGAAAGAAACGCGGCAGTAGCCCTGGAGTCATTCCATACTTGGCTAATAGCCGAGGATGTAGCGTCGCGTAAGGTCTTAGCGTCGCGGCCATAAACAGGGACGTCATCCTGGAGTTCATCGAAGGTGGGCAAAGCCGGTGCGATGTCAATGTCTGACTTCACCGGTTTGGAGTCAGAGGGTTGGGTCGAGGACCCGAGAGTGGAGGACTTGGCGGCGCTGCGGGTTAGCGGCATGAACAATGATAATTTATCCCCTGGAGGCTTTCGCTTTATACCGTTCGATTT
>UZAF01021958.1:0-11200 GCA_900617895.1 Haemonchus placei
GTTTTAAGCAAATATAAATTTTAGCGGACAGAAATACAAACAATGGTGATCCAATAACTTTCTGCTTTTGTCCTTTTATACTTCGCTCATTTTAGTCAATTTAAATGCATTTTATTCTGGTCGTAACTATTCTTACTATATACTATAGTACGTGTATCAATTAATTTCCCGATCCCTGACCGCTGCCCATGTAAGCCTATAATTCCGTGCTAATTATGATTTGTGACGGCCATGCATGAAAATAGCCTTCATTAAGGGGTCCATAGATCGTCGTTACAACTATTTCCCTCATATCCACTCTTCAATCACTGTCTCTACTGAGCAATTAATCTCAGGCTTCAAAAGAAGCTATTTCCGATGCTGCAACTCTGGAATGATAACCTGCTTTCGCCACCAAACATATCTTCTATTACCTTTTCATAGATTATCTTGACCCTCCTGACCTTGCTCTTTTTCCAAGCCTTGTATCTATTCGGGTGGTCGGTTACTTGGTGCCACACTCTAGGAGGATAAACGCACTAACTTGACATCAGCTCGCCACCGCAAGTCAATGTATAGGCCACATAAGTATTCATTCCGCCACTACGCTTTCAAATTAAAGTCGAATGCGTGGGCGCACCCCTCTAATGGGATTGATTAACGCCCCAGGGCTTTATTCTTTATCCTTTAAAAGATGAGGTCAGCCTCATGAAGATCCCGATCGGATCATTCAGAAACTGGTGCAGATTCCTCATACTCATAAGTCCAGGAAAGAAGTTGTTGATGTTCGGCGGTAGTATGGATTACTGTATGTTCATATATGTATCCTCCCCTTTGATTCCATCTACGCTCGTAGATAATTTGACATACAGTGCAGGGCTTATCATTCGCTCTGGGTTCATTTCATTATTCATTTTCATTTCATTATAATCATGTGTATATATAAATATCGCAGTGAAAAAGCAAGTGGTAAGGGGTTCGTTTGATATGGAAAAAACTGCAGAAAAAAGTTTGAAATCCCATAGACTAGAGCGTCAGAATTTTTCGCAGTGGCTGCTTTCATAGTCCACGATTTGACCCGCTAGCTATCGAGCGAGCGTTCGAGCTATTGGGGCGGCACTTGCCCCTTGTTTACAACTGAATCTTGGTCGATTCCGCGGGTAAGCCCCGCCCCAATCGCTCGCTCGCTCGCCGGCCAAATCGTAAACTATAAAAGCAGGCAGTGAATTCGGCTCACATACTTAAATGCAAGAACAACAGAATGATATGGACGAATTTCCGGACGAGTTTCCTTTCGTTTAAATCAGTTCTTCCCGAAATGGAGCCTAGGTTCTTTTTAGTTAGTGCGCATACACTTATAGATGGCTATTTCCTTCAGGGCATCATTTTCTGCTCAGGAGTGCATGCTCTAGTACTTTTGAGGGCTTTCGCATGCACTTTTTTCTACGGCTCTTCACAATTCATCTCTTTTCTCACACAAGCACTTATTCAATTGGTTTTCTGAAAAATCAGGTCGTCATAGAGAATCTCTTTAAGTACTGGTACTGTACTTAATAAGGCAGTGACTTGCATCTACTCTAGGCCGGCAAGTTATATGAAATTTGCATTTGGTAGAAGAACTTTCGGCAGATTTTGAGCTTTCTTGATACGCTGAAGTGATATTATTGATTTTATTAGATTGATCCGATCGATTTGATAAAGCTACGGTTCATTTGATCGGTTGTCTCGTTTTTCTTTCAGGTTACTGTATGAAATCGCTCATTTTGTCTTTCTTTCTATGAAAATCTCTCCTCTGCCTACTTTTTGACCATTTTTTCGCAATATTTTCCATTTTTTTTAACACATTCTGTTCTTTTTCTCGGGCATTTTCCACAGAGGGTCCATATGGTCCATATGCAGGGTTGGTGATTGGTTTCCCATATAATTTAGTCACCCCTAATGGCGCTTTCACTACTTGATACCCAAAACTACTGGAGGACTTGCGTTCCCAAATAAATAATAGGATAAGTAAACGAGTAATTAAATATAGTAAGTGATATCTAAAGGTCTAATGCTGTCATGCTTTAGCGACAGTGACAAGTGCGTGGACTATTTTCATGTAAATCATAGAAGTTCCGTTTTTTCGTGGTTGTCTTCTTTGTTGTAAAAGTATTTGCATTTTGAAACTCTGTAGGGTTTGTGTAACGGAATCGGAGTATCTTGAATTTTTTGAGGAGTTTTTGAACAGAGGAAATTTGAGAGACTAACTCAACAGCTGGTACGTCTTAAAGCGGTAGTGTTCACTGTCGACATTGTAAAGCTGACTCTTCGGGGACAGAAGGCTCGTTCGGTGTGGGTGGGATCCGGGGTTCGGCTCTCAGACCATCCTTGCATTTTGTAGTGTCTACCAGGCCACTGCACTATCTCCGCTTCTATGTTGTATGGAACATTAGGGTTAGTAATGGCTTAGGACCTTAAAAATGATGGCAATTAAGTAAATATCACAGGCAGTACAGTACAGGTTTCTAAAAATGTTCCATGAAATTCATGGGGTTTTCTTGGATTGGTAATTCCGTGGGATCCAGTGAAAGTTCATTGTCAGAGTCTGAACACTACATACTACTGATCCTCTTTGTATGGTTACGGTACCAAGCAGTCTTACCATACTGCAAACTCTTTACACACATATTGTTCCATAACTGTCGTCACAAAAACTTTGAGATTCCTGTGATTGAACTCTATAAATTTCCCACAACACGGTATTGTGATGATCTCATGGTCGCTATCGACCGATTTTATTGATTTTATTAGTTTTGGCTCGAAACTGTTTGTTATGATGGTCCACCTGTGAAATCCGTAAGCCGGGTAGAAAGGGTTCCTTACCATTTGGAGACTTACCCACAATTCAATTTGCGCATTTTATTTAAGATTTTTTATTTATCTTTGAATTTTTCCATGCACTCAATGATTCCTAGATGGTTTCAAGCAATTCGTACCGTGAGCTACGATTTCCCAGGCCGCTACCGCTGTAAAATGTTATCGAAGGCAATTCGCAAGCGTTTTATATTATCAATCTGCGGTTCCGACTGATAAAGCCTGTGGAAACCGCGTGTACATCGAGATAAGCCCATGGTACTTTGATGGCTGGTAGGTCTTTACCGTCCATGGCCCACTCAAGCTACTCGTCGTTGCAACAGCGAAAGATGATGGGACGTCAGTTGCGTATCCCGTATCTGAGAGGGTCCGCTCCCGACTCCCACTCAGAGTCACAGTAGCGTTTTGTGTGCGTATGTGGTCTATACGGTGACATGAGATGACCAGCCAATGTACACTTCGGTGCTTTTGTTCTTCCGGAAGAATTCGATATCAAGTAAGCGACCCCAGAAGAACGAAATCCTTTGTTAGCCTGGGCGAGTACCGAATAGGGAAGGAGGGCCGAGCAGCTTTTGGAAGAAGCCTGAGCAAGTGATTCGTCATGGTGCAGTCTCCCTCCCACTCCCCATGTGAACTCTTATTCCTTCTGCGGAACTTTTTTGTTTGTTTTTTTTCGAATTCTCCTTTGGGGTATGTGATACCTTCAGCTTCCCCCACCTGACAATTCCACAAACCGCAAGTCAATCAAAGTTGGTTACTAGCCATGGCAGGAGTGAGTTCCCCTTGGTAACGCGCACCCAACGAATGAGATTGGTTACGACAATCATTTCAATGTGCTAGACACTCAGTGGCAAGCCCTGCTTCACTTTCCCGTGTACATCAAACAGTTTCTTTCACCTTTGGTGAAATTCGTTGACAAGAGATGCAGTCAATTTGATATTGCCCACTATTCATGAAGAAATAGTATTTTTGTTTCATAAAGTTTTGTTTTTGATCTATCCCGTTTTCGGAATGCGCCTTACCCTCAACATCCATTCAGAATAATGGTTTCGGATTGAAAGTGTATGTGGCCAGTGCAGTTACTGGCGGTGATCAGCCAATGTTTTGATCAGTGATTTCATCCTCCCAGACTTGACTAGCACTAGTTAGCCGATCCTGATATATGGAAGGCTTCATGCGCATTCAAAACACCACTACAACTCCAATGTCTGTCGAATGCAGGGCGCATCCCATAAATGGGATTGTTTGACGCCAAACATTTTGTACTTTATCATATCTCAATTACATCTAGACCCGTGCCACAGCTACATAACTGAATAGCCCCTGGAGAAGCCTGAAAAAGGGTCCGCCTAAGAGCGAGGTGTTAGAGTCGCTTTTTCTTTTTACCCTCACGTCATCGCACTGAGGATTTTCTTTTTACTGGGATCGTTAGGGTTTTACCATCACAACGACTTTTTGATAGAATTCCATCCATAGTTGTTGGGTTACACGTTAGGCACTGTGGCACCCCCTAATCGGCGTGGTCGTTTTGATGTGAACAGCCAGTTTCTTTCATCCTAGAAGCTATTCGTTCTGCTATTATGCTTTCATAGTTTATTACGGCTTTGAATGTCTCAAAGATCTCATAAAACGCTTTGATGACGACGTCGTTGTCGTGGTCGTCGTCGTCAACGTCGTCTTCTTCATATGTCGTATGATTTTTATGAGCACGCCCAGTCGCCATTCTTTGCCTTCAAGTCACTTTGGTTGACGTGAGCTTTCACCCTTTGCGTTTTCCTGGTTATTTCGTATTCAATAATAAGCTTTCATCCATCGCCTACCGACTTCTTCTGAGAAATTCTCCGTTTTCAGCTAAGACATAGCTAAGATGGTTTAATTTGGAGCGATTTTTGGGCGCGAACAGTTCTGCCACTCGAGTTTCCTGTAATGGTCCGTTTTGGGCTTGGGGAACTTCGACAATCGTTGGCCAGTTTTGGTAGCATCCTTCCAACATTTCTGGTCTCAGGGTTTCAGAGAAATTGACCAGAACGCGGGATAGGGGCCTCCGAGCTTGACCAATAAATGCAATCTTCTGCTCCCGAACAGCTACTTTTTTGAGGCCAATGGACCCGAATACCTCGTCTTGCTATTCGATTCTCCTTTGCATATGGTGCTTTCATCGATGGGACCGTCATATTTCCACCCAGCGTGAAAAGTTCCTTATAGATTTCTGACCCTTGGGACTTTCAAAGATAAGTTGCTATAGAACACCATTAACCAGAAGTTCACTACTGAAACTTGGCCCGAGCTAGAAGGAAGTGTCGTAATGTCTGGGCCTTGGTACTATCTGAAGCCTGAGAAAACTTTGTCCCTACTAGAGCTGATTACCGTAATCTTTGATAGCTGCTCTAGGAAAAGACATTGCCAGATGGTTAGAAAGGGCTTTCCAGCTGGTCTTACTGGAAACATTAATAATCAAGCTCCGAGATTCGACGGTATGTCCATTATCCATGGCAACGGTTCACCTGGAGAAAGCCATATCCAGAAAAGTTATTAAGCTCCATGGAACTCGTTTCCAGGTGCTTGACAAAGTGGATACAATCACGGAATTCTTGGAATAGATGCTACTACCGCGAACGTAGGATTTATGGCTAAAGTTCTAAACTCAGGACAACATTCAACAACATTTCTCTTTGGATTGCAGCTCCTTTCATTATTGTTTGCTTACTTTTCTTTGTTTCTATTAAGGCACAGGTGACGCAGTGGCAAGTGGCGTATTAACCCACGCGTATGGTCACGGTTTCAAGTCCCGGTTCGATTTCCGCCTAAGCCAACCAAGCCTTCCATCCCTCCGCGGTCGGTTAATTGGTACCAGACTCGTTTGAGGGGATAAATGCACTGACTTGTTCTTTGGCTGGCAAACTTAAGTCTCTGAATGGGAGTCGAATGCGGGAGCGCATTCCAAACAGATACGCAGGATTGATGACAAAATATTTTACCCTTTATCCTTACTCTGACGGGAGTCCCTGTACGTGAACCCAACAAGTTGTTGTCGACTGTTTATGCTGTACTTTTCTGGTGCTTATCAGGATTTAATCCAAGCAGTCTTTCCTGGCGACATTACCCTGATAGGGAAGGATTGTCTTAAATGAATATAAGCATGAAGGGGTAGATTCTTTTAGTGTTAAACGAATACCCGTATAGGGATGCGCCCTTCACTCAAGTACCATTAGTGTGGTGATTAAATGCATATGCAACCTATACAATGACTTGTCCTGGTCAGCCGATGCCGATGCCGATGTGAGTCATTTTTCATCCTCACAGACAATTCTAGTATCAATCAATCGACACAGGATAGAAGGAGGGCTCGATTTGCTGGGGTACCAGACACCATAACTGAATTCTCATGTATATGCTCACATTTGTTTTTGAAGTCACTGGGAATTGCTTTCCCTCTGGGAAAAAATAGATCCCCCTCTAGGACCAATAAAAAAAGAGATACCACAGATGCTGAGAGGTCGTTCCCCGAAAGCGACGAAGCTGAAGCACTGAATGAACCTTGAGTTGAAATTTGTAGTCCGAATTGTTGCATAAATTGTATTTGCGGCGTAAATCCGTAAAAAATGAGATTACAAAGAAAGTACAAGGTTCGAGTCTTGACCAGGGCCGAATCTCTGCCCATAACTCACCAATCTTGTAAGAGCTTTCTAAGGAATTACAAATAAAAGCTTCGAGTTGCTGGGTTCACCGGCTTTGCCATAGAATGGGAGGATGGCCTGACGTAAACAGGGCCATACGACCAGTAATTAATATTTGATAACTCTGACGCTTAAGGAAAAAAGCCGCCTCCTTTTGGAATCCATCCTGGTGGAGGGCATCCATTATATGGAAACACCTTCGTTTTTTTTTTGTTCTATTTAAACCTCAGACTTTTACTACGTAGTAATTGCTGTTTACTATACACACAACTGTTTAGTAAACATAAACAGCCCTTCTTTAGCTATCAATTATCGATCTTTTGATCAATAAGCAATGAAAGTGAGCAGAAGGAGCTGTGCCAGAGCAATAGATGCTAAACCAAGTGATTAGCCAGAAAAAGTTCAATCATTCTAGCTTCCGGCAGTTTTATGAGTTACTGAACACCTGGATCCTACGAGAGGTTTTCTCCCGGCTCGTTTTCCCGGAGCTCCCTGGAATGTTTCTTTTTCTCAGAATTTCCGAGAAAATCTCTTGACGGCAGTCGCTTTGCTCAGCCAAAACGCTTTTTTAATACCATTGCCAAATATTTGTCCTTATTTGCACAGAATGGACAATGGATTACGTGGCCTTANCTGGATCCTACGAGGCATTTTCCCTCAGCTCGGCTCCCGGAACTTCTTGGAATTTTTCTTTTCCTCCGAATTTCCGAGAAGATCTCTTGACAGCAGTCGATTTGCACAGCTAAAACGCTTTTTTAATACCATTGCCAAATATTTGTCCTTATTTGCACAGAATGGACAATGGATTACGTGGCCTTATGAAGAGGTGCTAAATGTGCCTACCCATCCATTCTCTTTCCGTTCACGGTTTTGTACCTCTTACTTTGGCTGATGAAAAACGATTTCTCGGCTGTATGAGGATGGAAGGGTCCAAGGCGAGCATGATGGTTCCGTGAACATTACCTCACTATCGAAATCCTTCGTTCGGTTGGTAGAGCTAGTCATAGGGAATCCGCTATAACTTAGGCAAACTTATCAATTCCGTTTTTTCGCCCGCTCATCCACCCACTTAAACTGCACATTGCTTTTATGATGAAAATTAGGTGTGGGTAACGAGCTTTTCATTTCGGCCGAGCTAGCGCTATCGGGATTCGGGATCCCGTAAATGAAGGAACTGTAAAGACATAACTTTGTTTCAAAAACGAGCTGACATCGTGTCTTGTGTATGAGTGAAAGTTTCGCCGAGTATAAACAGGTGAATGAAGATGGATGAGTGCAGGCTAGCTGCACAAAACTGGATCAGAAGCGAGTGAAGATTGAGGATTTGGTGCCCGCTCTACTGAATGGATGTTGAATGTATGACAGTGACAGGGTAATAGGCAAAAGTGATAGAGCAGTTGCCGATGGCGTCCTTACTGTACACTTTTCAACTATCCATTGGAGTCAGGCCAGCTCCAACCATCCCATCTTCGAACTCTCGGATAATTTCAATCGGATTGCATTTTCAGCATGAATGTCCTAATCACGATTTAGTAGGACGCCTTTTAGAAAAAGCCCCCACGAACTAGAGGTAGTGAGCTTGTTTTGCCCCGTGATGACAGCTCTTTCGAGCGTTGTGCTTCCTCAGGGTCTTCAGCTGAAGACCTTTATAGGCTTATCCGTGGTCATAAGGAGTGTTCGATTCCTTTATTGATCACCACTTCGCTACGCTATCAACCAGCTCCACCGATTGGGTGGATAGCTTCCCCACGCTCGATTTATGATTTAAGAACATTTTGTCTCCTATTCCCTCCGTGCCTGCTCGTCTCTTTCTTAATTTTTGAAATTTTTTTTTTCATGATACCTTTTATCGTAACGCGAAACTCCTGGACTGGCTTTATTGGGTCACTCTTGGTATTCTATAGGCTCTCAGGCTCTCTCCCAGGTGGGGTTCTATCTAACATCGAAGGTGAACAGAGAACTAGAAAATAAAGTTTTCCAAAGTCAATCATTACCGTTTCTGGGATGCGCCGCGTAATCGGCTTCCATTCAGAATCGCAGTGGCTTTGTTGAATGCGTTTGGGGCCCATATAGTGAGAACTAGTGGCCTGCCGATGTAGGAGTTAGTGCTTTTATCCTCCCAGAGAGACCGGTATCAATTAATCGACCCCAAAAAGAAAGTAAGCTGGGTTGGCCTGGACGAGTATCGATCCGGGATTTAATTCCGGACTGGTGTGCTCCCCTCGCCACAACACTATCTTCCCCTCCTGAATAAGTCAATTCAATTAATCAACAACTAAAGATGTAAGATAATGAGATCGTTCCGAAGACAAAATGTGTTGTATTCCAAGGAATCGACGAATTCGTAGCGAATGCTTTCCCTAAAACACTGATATGGGCATTGTTATCAGTTTGTGGTTAGCAAGAAAAAGTTATAATACGATTGCTCCCTTACTTTATGGGAGACCTAATGTCTTCATAATTTCTTCATTTTATCTGGGATTTTTACATAAGCTTATCGGCTATAATAAAATGGTTTTATTAAAGATTATTCGGAATTATTTCGAAAAATTGAATCACCAACCGATAATTCACCGGCGCTGAATGGTAGACAGCGCTGCTAGACTGACTTTTTTCCCGTGCTCTGGTTAGGTTTTTTCAAAAAGTTTGTATTCATTAACTTTGTTTATAGATTTATTTCAATTAATTACATTAACTTTATTTTTCATGTAAAACAAAGTAGAAAAGGATGCTCAAAAGAAAAAGCACTCAATGGAATCCTTTCACTTGCCATTGACCTGAATTCATAGGGCAGGAGTAGGTTGATGACGGGCTGCGTCACTATGCATGCATGTTCCGGCTTATAGAGTCACCATTGAGTTCCTGTCAGTTCAACTGAACTTCCAGAGCTTCCGATTGATCAGTTAATTTGTAAACAACTTTTTCTTTACACTAGTTGGTTTTCTGGACCCTTTTTAGGCCTTGTAACCACCCAGATATTACCCCAGATAAGGAGCATGCATGATGCATCCCGAAAATTAAGCCGAGAGTTTTATCATTTAAATGCAATTGTGAAGCAGTAATGATATCTCTGCTCGTTCTTTAGGTACAGTTTCTTTCTATTTTCTTTGTTCGTGGTTCTTGACTGTACCCTGTCGGATGCCGATCGCTTCTTGGTCAGTTGACCTCGGCTGATAAGACGTCTTTGTGATTCCGACTACGCTGTAGATAAGGGGAATATCTATGATTCTCGGTCTCCTAATATTACCAGTGCCACCCCTATCGTTTTTCGTATCATGCGGTCCTGCCGTTTCAACTAGTAGACCACTAGGAGTATAAATGCTCAGGGAGGCTGTTAGGAAGCATTGCTGTTGACAGGTATTGTACGCTTGGGCGGTGTTAGGGGCAACAGGATAAATGGGATCAAACGGGGCCAGTACTGCACACTATGGTTTAGGAAACTTTTCCTAAATTCATAGTCAACCATGAACATTCATCAGTTTTTCATTGATTTCTGCTTCAAATTTCATCTGGGAACATACTGGGACAGGCTTATTCTGTATGCACCATATCGTAATCATAGGACAACGAACAACCACTACTGCACGCACTGTCGATGGATGGTGTCCCAGGTCGATACTAGCCCAGACCGATCAAGATCTCTATTCCTTTGGAGTTGGTTGATTGGGACCAGACTTTTTTCGGATGGGTAAATGTACTGAATCGTACATCACCTGGCATAGGTCACGTACACCTACACAGTTCTGAAAAGCAATCAATGCTCCAGGAAGTACTTTATCATAGTCATGTGTTTGGACACTCCAAAGCGCACTTGCTCAACATCAAAAATTTGATCTTCACCTCAACTTGATGGACGCACCGGAAGGGCACATTACATTCAAAACCACTGTCATTTTTATCAGAACACAATGGATAATATGTATATTATTAAATTGAGTATTATTAAATTGAAAATGGGATGATAGTAAGTGATTTTTCAGTATAAATCCCTACTACTTATGGTTGTCACAGTTTTTTGGTTCTTGATAATCTTCGCTTGATATTGCAAAACAATTTGCAGAGGTGGCGCTAGAACTCCAAGCTTATCGCCGACGGAGCCCTAGCGCCACCTTTGTTGAACGTTTTTGCGAAAAGCCACCTTCATTACCTGTTTTTCTTCCTAATATCCATTTCTTATCGTTTCTATTGCCCATTATCGTTCACTGTTCCCTTTTGTAGCTTGGACTCATCTTTTTTTCACTTTGGTTGCCTACAGTACTCTCTTTTCAAAAATTTTTCGTTCCCACTTATCTACTACAGGTACGAATTCGCTCTGTCTCACATCCAGCAATCACCCAATCAGCAAGGACCTCCCATACCTACTTTACTTTTTGACAGCAGTTAGGCTTTGACATCATACTTTGCACTGAATTGTTCAATATCCAGCTACGTCTCTATTTAGGCCCCATAATCGTTAGCAAATGGTTTTCGGGAAAGATCTGCTCTGAATATTTCATCGTTGATGTATATTTCTATTACCTGCCATATATCCATACATATCATTTCGGAGCAAAATTTATTTCTCCAATTCTCATGCCGTTTTCCATGATCGTTAAAACGGATTTGACTCCCAGAAATTGCTCGATTTCCTGATTTTCAGGGTTGATATTCCGTATGCTGTCATGACTATAATACGGTACCTAAGGAGAAGA
>UZAF01021960.1:0-11197 GCA_900617895.1 Haemonchus placei
ATAAAGACAGATTTCCAAAGGATCGGGTCCGGGAGAAGAAATCTTGATGATTACCGGCAACTGCAGCTGGTTAAACTAAGTCGCAGGTTTGCGCCATGTTGTTTCCTTACTGAAATGGGACTGCATGAAGTGATAGTGCCAAATGTTACTAAAAAGGTGAATCCTTCACGAGCTGGATTGGAAGGGAAGAGTAAGGGCTATTGGAGAGTACTGTGGAAAAAAACTCGATGAGAGCAGCTGCTGTGAGGCAGGACAAAAACCTCAGGTCAAGCCAAATCCCTACACCTCAAATGTGGCCTAATACATCCATCTTATCTTCCAAAGCTGACTGTGTCCATCAAAACGTGACAAAATGCATTGGTAAGAACCTACTCGTTTTCTTGGTAATCTGTTTTCGTTCACAGCCACGAAAATAAGTTTTTTCCAAGCTCAGATGGTATACATCGATGTGTGCGAAAGGGATGAGGGACGGGACTGTAGCAAAGTAATCAGTAAGACGGACGTGTCGCGATCAGCAGCGGTCTGGGCGTCAACTCAAGGCCGATCAGCGAAAACAACAACACCGTTCGCACGCAACCGTACAAACCAATCATTTCGACTGTCAATCAATGACAGTTTTGCATACAGGAAGGGCAGTCCCAAAGTGGCAAAAGAACCGCTGCGGGAGAACCGTTCGGTGTTGGTCAGTTTCCTTTAGATCCACAGTGTATTTACTCTCAGGATTGAAAAGCACAGGTATTTGTACGCGTATATTGCGCACCCAAGTTTTTATGAGAACAGCCACTGAAAGTACCCAAAATTTTGTGAGGGCAACCTGTAGCCCCAACCCCAAACGAACGAAAACTACCAAAAAAGGATAGGAGCCATTGTGAGCCACTTGAACAGCTAACCATTCAAATGTCGCAAAAAGGATGTAGGTTTTGTAACCACTGTAACCGAATAATGGATAGAAGAGAGGTTCCCTGAACAGCTGGGGAAATCTTTGTTTCAGTGGTACTGTTTTGATACAGAAAACTAATTTTTGAAGGTGGGCCAAATGTCGGGGATATTTACGTCTTGTTACTAGAGATGGGTTTGGTTTCGCCCAAATTTTCTGCAAAGGATTGGAACTATTGGTGTGTCTCCCATCTGAATTGCTTCCCTTCTGTGTTAGCCAGTTTACCTTCTCCACACCACGTTTGCTTATCGAGAGTAGTAGAAGTAAAAGTAAAGTAAAAGTAGAGTAAAAGTTGGTAACCACACCAATGTTGGAACCTCCTTGGGAAAGTTGTCGAGGGCACACACTATATGTTGTGCACTAAAGACCAAAGAGAATTCAAGGAGCTGAAGGAAGTCTTCGGAGTATCTGAAACCAGCTGATCGGATGCTACATATGAGCGAGGGTGTTGGATAATTTATGCAGGGAATCCCCTGGGAGTACGGATTAAGCCTGGATTACTAACGAACATGATGCCACACACCCGCGATGCACCAACTATCTCCGCAATGGGTTTTATGACCTCCACTCTTGTGAAGAGTCTACTCCTCCCTCAAGAAAGAACCATTGAGTGTTGGGGTACGCCGTATCTTTATGTAAAGGAGGATTTGGCGGTAGTTCACGATGCTAACCCGTAAAGGGAATCTTCATGGAATACGAAAGAAATGTGCAATTTCACTTAGAGTACAGCGTCACTCCCTCTCTCTTTCACTGTTGTATGGGATGCAAATCAGGTCATAGCAAGGAGTAAAAAAGAGGTAGTAAGTCGATTAATGTAGATGGAGATGTTCGGATCAATCATATGCTTTCAGGCTAATCAAGATCAATTTCGTTTCACCCTCCCAGTAAATCAACAAGGAAAACTTCAGACTTAGCTAGTCAGCACTTACTAGTCAAAGTGAAAAAAATGACTAGACCATCTCCTTTGATTCTGTTCCACAAAAGAATCTTCCCAGACCAAATACGTGCAATACATGCAAGCATGAAATATTGTGCGAGGAAAGTCGGTTAGACGCAGGGGTTATCTCCTCTACGACAGCCTCATAGTCATAACATATAATCAGACCTGTTCTTCTTCTCGCTAATGTTAATCCTCCGCCGTCGGAAAGCCCGCTGTTGTTGTTGCCGTTGCTTTTCCCCCTGTCTGAAGGCACTTTCGCTGCCAACTTGATTTCGGCGAGCTACTTCCTGATCCCACCCAGCCATCCCTTCTATGAGGTTCCTAGGGGTCGCTTCCTTGGAGCTTTCCCTTGTAATTACAACAGACTCCTACAAAGAAATATATGCCCAGAATTAATGACAAACTTATCACTCTTATAGTTCCTAGGGCTAATAGGTGGACTATTTTTTAATGGTAGGACTACTAGGTGTACCACTAAGAACCGAGAGACGAGCTCTGATTAATTCGATATCCACTAACGACAGGCCTCAGAAGGCAGGTACCTTTCCAATGCTAGCAAAGAAGACTTGGGATCGATGACAGAAACTGACAAGTACTGCTTAAGACTGACAGTTCATGTTAGGAAACAAAAGCCACTACTATGTCCCCTCTCCCTTTGGAATGAGTAGCGCAACGCCTGCATTTGACCAGGTTGAGGAGTGGCAGGACCAGGACAGAACGCAAATGACAGAAAAAGATGGTCTTTATTTAAAGCTGGTAAGGGGACTAGATATGAAACTCAACCACCTTTCCTTGTACACTAAAGCACAGTTCACGACCATTTCGTGGCACCCTTTAAACTTGAGAAGTGGAGGTGTTGGTGAAGAGTATGTAGTGCATCGGTAGCAAAGTGAGCGAGAAAATCCNCTGGCTTCGCAAAAAACGAGGCCGCCAAGAATAGTGAATAAATAGATTGTATAGAATAGCCATGTAGGAATAATATGGTTGGGGTGTTGAAACGAGATTTTAGTTGTTCCAATTGCATTGAAAGCTGATCATATCGAGCCAAATGTGTTCAGAGCTGTCCTCTACAGACTCACTAGTTGTTTGAATGCCCAACATGGATATTTATTATGAATGCATCTCCTACAACGACGCCAAAACTCCTTTGCCATCTGTGTGGCGATACAAGTTCCGAACTCTATTAAAGCTCTATTCAAGGCGTTTCACGTTTGACAGTCCCACATATTCTACAATAGGAGGCCACTCATCCTAGGGAGATGTCTCAGGAAGCATTTTTACTGTGAACTGTGCCTTCAGGATGGAGCGTATAACGAGATCATTGGTGGAGGGCATGATAATAATTGATGAGAGCGGATAAGGAAGGCTAAGTAAGAAGGGTAAGAAAGCAAGAGCTGTTGGGTCTGTTACGTATTCCGTATTGTCACTGGGTGCCCTGCTGCATTAATGGGTGTATGGTGTGTGACCGATTTGGTAACAGACGATGTCAACAACTGACATAAGCTTATAAGGGGTTTTATGGGGTGTCAGGACCACTGGATCCGTTACACCTCTCGCAATACCAGTAGATCCTCGTTATTTAGGTATGTGATACAAAGGAGGGGATTGCAGTTGGAAGGTACACTCAGAGCCACGTGAGAGCACCAGAATATGTTTTATTTTTTACAATTATCGTAACACCTTAAGCTTCGAATATAAACCTCCGGAAAGTCTACGTTACCCTCCCTCTTAGTCCGCTACCAGCCACGAAAAAATTAGCTAACCAATTTCTTAGAAGCTCTCCTGATAAAAGAACATCTATAAAGATAAGGAGCACGGGAAATGACTTTTTACTGTCGACATTGGTTTTATCTTCCGTCAGCAACATTAATTAGCACCCTTCAAGACATCGCACGACCAAGCGCGTTTCTCGACTGAGGAGATGTCGCTGATTGATTCAGCAATTTTCACAAATTTCTCTCTCTTGCAGCTAACCTTTGGGGCCGTTTCACACGTACCTCGTCGTGAACATCCAGATCTAAAGCACATGGCGCAAACCAGCGCGAAGGTAATTCACCACTTTCCACTTTGTTCAGTGGACCAGTCCCTGAAGCGCCTGCCCTATTTGCATACGGTACAACTTGTGCCTGACCATGATAATGATCAAGCGAGTGGAAATATCTAGACTGGAACCCATTCCAATGGTTTTCAATGAACCATCAGTAAGAAGCAAGTTGGATAGGTGTTGAACCTTTTCTCCCATTCTCATATGCCCTTGGCGACTCTTGCTCCACTAAGGGAATTTGGAGATTCCTCGGGAACACAGGTCATCATGAACAGGTTGATGAAAACGGGCCTCTATGGTGAAAATCAAATTCATGGTGACACCAGAATTTCCCAGAATTCAAATTCGACCAGTAACTTGCTGGAACGCTCAATCCGTTTTGGAACAACCTCTGCTGAGGAGGTGAGAGGGTAACGTAATTCGCCTCATATCGCTCCCTTGCTCTCCATACCATAGGCCCTACACATGCATCCCTCTCTATAGTACATATAAACCCTGTATAAATGGATGGAGAGGTAATAGCAGCAAAAGCAGTTGCTGTCATATCCATCCTTCCATAAGCCAGAACCTATTCAATCTGAACAAGTTTTCCCTCCTATGCAAAGAAGTTGACGTCATTCAGAACATTCAGGCATACGCTGATTGGAATCAGCAGCAGAAACAAGTGTGGTATGAGGTTTACTCATTCTAAACATGACCCTGTAATACTTTGAAGGAATTTCAAATGTCAGGGTCATCAATGTCGAACTAGCATGGTTTGGAGGTCTTCGTACAGACTTAATACTGCGCAGTTTTGCCTTAGACGTACTTTAATACAACTTCTATTTGATGAAGTTTCCCTCTGCGATGATGCCTATGCATTCGGATGTTTAGAAAGGAAAAGAGGAAGAGTGAATGTATTAGTGTTCTGTACCGAAGATCCCACCTCTTACGCTGACTACGCCCATATAAAAATAGCACCCTTTTCTCGTAACCTGTGCCCTTTCTCTGGAGCACGGACCAAGAAAGGAGGAGGTATGGTGCTGAATTGAAATTGGAATGTAATTCATTTTCAAATATTGCCCGGATGACGAGCTGAAAGAAAAGTAGCTTCTCCAACCAAACCTATTCTTAGAGACGTAGAATTTTAGAAAAAACATTTTGAGCCATTCCCATACTAATGAAAGTTTGAACTCGAGCGGCTCCAAAACCTGATAAGCAAAGAAATTCCACATAGCCCTTAATGTAAGACGGAGCCTAGGTCAAAGATTTGCCGTTAGTCCTGAACTTTCATAAGGTTACTCCAAGAAAAACAGAAGAAACAATAATTGGAAAACGCGAAGTGATTGGATTTACTCCGAACGTCCTGCCATTAGTAAAACCAGTTTTCTTAATTTCATTTACTAACTCATCTCTTCTTCTATATCCAGACCATTTTTGGTTTTGTGGAAAGCATTACCGGAAAGATTAGTCTGCTTATCCAACCATTGCAGATGGAATCCGTCCTTTCATCAACTCATCACTTTCATCTACTTCTTGTACCATAAGCGATTTATGGTACAAGAAGTATGAGAAGAAATCGAAGTGAAGGTGAAAGCTTGGACATAGCCTGGACATGGGAGCCTGGGAACCTACAAGCTTGAGAAGCTGCCTTATGGACTGAGTTCACACATAATCTGAAGCAAAATGAGTGGCGTATTGCAGAGGATCTGATGAACGCTGATGAATTTCAGTTCCAGTTTGAGCTTACAGACAACATGGACAAATCTGTTAGGATAGCAATTTAATATTATCGGTATTTTGTAGGAATCAACTTTGAAAACTAACTCGAGCAATAAGTTTAACTCACCATTTGGGCGTGGGTGTTCCTAGAGGAGGATGGCACATCGGTTCTGAAACAGCCAGTTATCAGCACAAAGGGGCCACCGACAAACAGAATGGATACGAGAACCGGAGCGATGGCGACGATCGCAATAAAGTCGTGGAGTGAACTCAAGTATTATAAAGCCATCGAGGAGGAAAACCAGTTTACCATCGCCATCAGGCAACTGTACGAGCATCCAAATGGGATAATTGGTCACGAATTATAGCTTACGAGGAAGAAGAGAGAGATAGACAGAGAATCACGTCGTATAAAAACACAGGAAACTAGTAAATGTAGGATGTTAAAGAGAGGATTTTTTGTAAGCGGCTACAGCGGCTAAGTGCTTTGCAGTGTAACAGTGGAGTTTTTGATGTTCTCGTTAAGTACTGTGCCCATTTTCGGTCGTTTTTCTTTGATTTCCTGCAACGGCTTCGCTCTTCTAAAAGACCGACGGATTGGTCATTGGACTTTTCTGTTCATGCCGCCAGAAAAATGCTGACGGAGACAGTTTATTATTGCCGAGGAATGTTGAGAGTACGCACGAAAAACGTTTGCCTGAGCACTGGCAGCAGTAGACATTAAAGGATAAAGGATAAAGTTTTGGACGTTAATCAATCTCGTCTGAGGGATGCGCCCCCGCACTCGACTTCCATTTGGAATCGTAATGGCGTAATGAGTGCGTATGTGGCCTATACAATGACTTGCGGTGGCCAGCCGATGTACAAGTCAGTGCTTTTATCCTCCCAGACGAGTCTGGTACCAATTCACCGACCCCGAAAGGATGGAAGGCCTGGTTGGCTTGAGCGGGCATCGATCCGGGATCCGAATCCCAGACCATGCGTGTGATATAGTGCGCCACTTGCCACTACAACACCTCGGCCTACATTATATTACAGAATACAACCATGAAACAGTAACAGAGTCCCACTGAGCCTACGAAGATCGTAGGCCAGCTTAATTTCGCTTCTTCCCCCTCAATTAGAAAATGTACAATATACTACTAGCATGAGCCCCATAAATCGAGGAACTCTTTACCATCTACTTTTTGATTCTCCAATAATGTTCTTAGGCATTGTTACCTATGCATTATGCCTTCATTATTTCTTCAGCACAGTATACTGGTTTAAGAAGATTTACTCTACGGTGGCAGTCACTGAGTAGCAAGACTAACAACAGGGACCTCCCTTCGAGGTCTTGAGATCATTATCCCTGGCTTTCTAAGTCCTGAGCAGTCTGCTCACGATACTTGATCACTGATCTCTTTCGAAGAGCAGCAAAATTTCTGCCCACTACTTTAGTAGCTGAAGGCGACATTTTCGGAGTATCCAGTTTAGGATGAGTAAGAAATGTAGTGCAAAACTAAGGAAGATAAAGCGAAAATCGGTTTAGTTAGAGAAAATGTAAGGTTCTAAAAAGTAGCAAAAATAGGGGTTTAGCGAGGATGAAATGACAAAAGCTGCATGAAACGATATTTGGACGAGCTGTCCAAATGTGTGCCATTGCGCACAGCTGGATACACTAAGCTACCTACGTGCAACGTGTCCGTTCCAGTAGGAATGGTCCAGCCTTTACAGCCTACATCTAGTTTACAACGCCGTGGGAACTCGCCCTTTTAGGTGTGTGCGTCAGTTATATTAGCCGGTTTTGGGGCCTTCATTATGCCCTTTCGAGCCTGTTTATGACCCGACAATGCTCCTTGTACTATCTTTGGGAGTTTAGAAGCACTTCTTGTCGCAAATTTGAATAATTTTGGGTAATCCAGAATACGATAAAAAATGGAAGACAAGATCAAAACTAGTGCGACTGAGGTGAAGAAACTGCGTGCATCAGTGTTTCCAAAGTGAAAAGAGGCTTCCAAAAACCATTAAAAGGGGGCTGAACGAGAATGAAACAAGAAAAATGAAGAAGAGTGGGGCGTCCGGACGAGCTAAACAGTGTGTTTCACTGCGCGCGTATGGGTCCTGGCGCGAATAACAAACAATGGTAAGCAAAAATTCAATCACATATAAGCATAAATAAACAAAAAAAAACCCTGGTAACAGCAAAAGTAGCTCNAAGGAAGAACTCAGTAACCTTTTTTATCGTGAACCGTGCCTTTAAACCACTGAATGCGCCCTCACCATGATCGCTGGCCGAATTCGCTAAAAGATCAACTATACCGCCTACCAAAATCTACCAAAGCTCATATAGGAGAATTGAATAGATATGGGCGTAAATGAGTTTTCTATCAATACAACAAAACAACCCTAACCATGCTCTACCTGTAAAATAGGGTCCATCTCAAATGTTTATTAATAAATTAAAATTTTATTTTTCATCTATCATATATATTTTTTATTTTATTTCATAAATTTTATTTGTTCTATCATTGGGTTGTTACATATGTAGGTAATGCTTTTCACGAACCAAAATCTTTCTGAAAAACTCTATGAACTCAAGCCATATCAGCAATCTGAAAGCTGATTATCTGAAATCTAGAACCGTATGTTCGAATCAATTGTGGTACAAGGAGGTTCAAAGTTTGGCCAGAAGGCCGACCAAACTTGCTTCTAACTCAGCCCCTTTCTTCATTGCAATGAATCAAATACTGATGCGAAGGTTGTATAAACTCTTCTGAACATCCCACTTACGGGTTGTTTGATGATTCCTGTCATTTTTTTAAGTTTTAAGTGTTTTCGGTAAAGTTTGTTCAAGGCGACTTGAAAAAAGCCAGATTTTTTTTTCCAAACCTGTATTTTGCATCTTTTAGATTCTGTCTGGGAACTTTTTTCCCACGCTAACTGGATAGGTGTTTTGCTTTCGTTAGGTTTTGATTTTGACCGAATTCCACATCATCGCGATGTGATATTCAGTCCACAAGAACGAAGATATTTTTTCAACCCATTTTTTTCTTCATTTTCTCTCATCAGCTAGCTAATGACATCAACCTTTGGTGTTATCTCCCAACTCCAGCTACAACCATTTCTTAAGTTTGGCAAGCTTCTTGATGTTTTTCTCGGTGGAAACTTCGGATTTGTCGACATGGCTGAGCATTCAACCTTCAAACCTTGACGGAAAAGCCAGTTTTGAGGAAGTGATCCCGTCATCGGATTTTGGCCAACATAATGTTGATATGTTAGGAAGAGGTCCTAATCAAATCAGCAGTACTTCACTGGTTGATATTTCTGCTAAATTGGCTAATTTTATTCGATTCGACACCCCGCTTTGCAGGCGCAAAATTCAACCTAAACCACAACAATTTCTAAGCAGTTCTATACCATTATGTTGTACAAATAAATCCTTTCTGAATGGTTAATGACAAATCTGAGATCATAAACCCTTCAACATCAATTATTTAGTGAAGAACACTTATGTCACGACCTAATACAATCGTTGACATTTGTCCGATATGTTCCATTTGGCCATAATCTCTGAGCAGTGTTTGAAGGCCTCCATTCTACGGCTTACAGATTCTAATTCATATGCATTAATTTTATGAGATTTTAATAAAACCTGCTGTCAAGATGGTAAGCAAATTCTTATATAATTAATTTGATAATAATAATAATAATAATAATAATAATAATAATTATAATTATAATAATTATAACAATAGATTTAATAATTATATAATTATTAAATCAATTTTTATTATAAAACTAGTATTAATTATTATTTAATGAAACCTGCTGCCAAGATGTTAAATAAATTGTTTTATTACAAAATTAATGCAAAGCTATGCCAAGATTTATCGAGAGTCGAACATGTACGCTTCTATTTAATTCATATGGCTTGTGAGACGAGTTCACCCCCAAAGCCTGATTCCACTCTGTTCAGCCTGCTGAAGTACAAAAATGTGCACGAGCTGGAGGCAGGAGAAATTATATCCTAGGAAATTACTGACTGCATAGTAAGATTCAGCATACTGGGATCTATAGTAGGGGAGTAGCCTGGAAAATGGAAATTAGCAAATTATCTATAAGAAGAGATAAGAAGGAGCAGTCAAGGTGTTAGAGCCAGAAATCTATTGAACCATCCAAAAAAAAAAAACATTGACCAGCAACTTGCAAAATTTCCTGCAGCATGTGTATGAAACGTAAAATTTTTTTTTGATCTTATAGCAAAAAAGGAAGCTGCTGAGCACTAGACGCTTCCTCGTCATTGCCTGAAAGGGATCTTTGAGAAATAGACTAAACGGGAGTATAGGCGATCAATCCATGACTAGAAGTGGCACACGGTAAGAGGGAATGGGCTTAGCTCGAATACAACGTAGACCAACCGAGAGTCCTCATTTGTTCGACGTCGTTTTGAGGGTGGAAAATTTTCTTAGAGAGGAAGTAATATCAGCTCGATACCACATTTTCAGTGGAAGTTATTGCATAGAGTAATTTGAAAACATGCTTATATTAAATTGTTCTGATAAAGAATGAAAAAAATGAAAAACTGAGTACCACAGAGATTTCGTACAACTTTCGCTATTTGTGAGACTTTGTTTCAAAGCTGAATAATAGCCATTGATTTCAATAAAAGAAGAAACTAAAAAACGAACGTACGAGAAGTGACCTTGTTCTCTCGAAAAGGAAATGCTTTGAGGATCAGGAAATTGTTGAAAGAACAATAGCTATAGGACAAGCGAAAAGAAAGACCTGTAAGTAGATACCGCTATGCGAAAATCGCTGTGGATCTTGTCCAGATTGGCAACTTCAAATCATTGTTCGCCATTATTACTGTCATCAACATTTATCGTTGAAAAAAAACGGAATCATGAGAGAGAAAAAAGAACATTGACGACAGGACAAAGCCTCAATCATTTAAAAAAGTCTGGGAATCCGTGCACAGTAAAATAATAATCACATATGTACCTGTGGTTCGTGGGATCGTGAATAAAGTCCAAAAAATCTCAAATCTGACTCTAATCAATTCCTCTTTTTGAAATCTCCCCCTGTATTCGACTTCCATTCAGAATCGTAGTGGCGTATTCAATGCGTATGTGGATTATACAACGAGTCGAGGTGGCAGCCGATGAGCAAGTCAGTGATTTCATGCTCCCATACGAGTCTGGAGTCTGGTATCTATTATGGGCCCCAGAGGGATCGGTTGATCGGTGGAAACGTGACTGGCTTTTACAGATATCAATCAGGGCTCGATCCGCTTACCGTATACTTGTGTTAGTGCGCTACTTGTCGCTACATACACCACTGCCTTTCCAGTGAGGGTTTGTAAGTTGTTCCTGGAGCTCCATATGACTATCAGGTGACTTCTTTTCCTTTCAGCTCACGAATACACCATGCGGCTATTTCTCACGGTAGCTTCTATTTGTTCATTTCCTACCCGTTACCTTCATGAATAATTCGGATCACTCAAAAATGTGGGACACAGGGCTGATTGTAAGGAAGGCAAAAATGGGACAATGGCAACAGGACGAAAGTGGGGTGACGGAATCGCCTAGTGGTA
>UZAF01021962.1:0-11189 GCA_900617895.1 Haemonchus placei
GGGGGGGGGCATTCATTGTCGCCCTCAAAATCGAAACTTATTGCCCACTCTGGAACAGTCTACCTAGTTACACGGAGTTAACCCGATCCCCACGTCGGAACCTGGCAGCCTATTAGTCATTCCAATGAGCCTGATGGAGTCAGCAATACGGCACATCGAGCGGCACAGCTCGGGTAAGGTCGCTGAAGTCTTAAGATTAAGACAGGTTCTCAAAAGTAAAAGGAAAAGGATGACGGATTATACTCTTTGGGCGCGATCTTTAGCGTTCATCAAAAATGATGGGAATATCAAGTTCGATGACTCCGGAATAATCGAGACGAAAAGGTATCACCCTCTGGCCGTTTTCGAGACAGGAGAAGAATTGATCATCGAAATATGCAGAAGTGGTGTGGAACATGCAGGGGCTTCGTAGTAGGCATTTCCGAAGAGGATTTATATGAAAGCATCACCGCCGAGGCAAAACGCCGACTAATTTTATGAATTAAGGAGTGAAAGTGAATTGGGCACCTTTTTGATCTCGCCTTACGCGAAAGGACACTTTGACGATTTGAGCCGGGCATATTGGCAAGATGAAGTTCCTGACTGCAGAACAGTGATTATCCAGAAATTTCGTAAATCGAGTTGCCCAACTTCATAACCTGCGTTCAGTAGCCAAATAGGAGTCCTGATCTGAAGTCCATGGCTCTCTTAGTATGGTTGAATTTGGGAGTAGAAGCATGCATTAGCCTATACAAGAATTCATATGGTTGCCTATACAAGAATTGATATGATAGATGCCTCGCAATAAGCCGGAGGCCATTTGTTTGTTCTAGCTGCGTGTCACCGTTGACTCCATTTGGTCGTCTTCGGGCTTCAGTGAGAGCAAAAGACAACATATCTTGGCTATAATTTACTATTTTAATGAGAGATTAGTGATAAATACTTTTTTGCAATTGGTTCGTTTTATTAGCTTCCTATTCGTTTTTGAGTAATCATAATTTTTGCCCATCCATCACATCATCTTTATTGATTACGCTGTTATCATGATTTTCTTCACAGCATCCTCCGCGCTAGATTCTGTTTCTCGGAGCAACGGAGAGCTTTGAAGTTAGAGTTAGAGCTTGGACAAAGAACCCCATGTCCGTCATTAGTTGGAACCACTTCTGTCCTTTGAAAATTTCTGGGGAAGATTTTGTTATTGACAACAATGATAAAAATCATAACTGGGTCGTCGACCATCTTCACGATAGTGCTAGGAAAGTAAAGTCCACAAGCAGCCATGGGTCAAGAATCGTGAGCTGATACACAGGCTTGATATCGGACCGGCTATAGGAAATCATCAACAAGCGTCTGAACATGCGAAGCTATGCTGGGAAGTAGTAAGGGAATTTTTGAGAGAGAGAAGGGCAGCTGTTCTGACTGAAGTAGCTGAAATCGGAAAGAGCGTTCGCAGAGCCCGCCGGAGCTTCGCTGCTTACAACGCAAAATGACCTCACTTCATCGTAATGGAGGAACAAACACTTTCTGCATCTCAGACGGCGATGAAGAAGGTCAACTACAACTTCTGCTTAGACACTTCGACACCAACGTCAACTTGCTTGCCTAGCATCTTGGGCAAGATGGACATGTCGTTATTCTTCTTCCTTCCGGGATTGAGCATGCCATGGCTTCAAAGANGGAATTATACCGTGCTCGGTCCCTAGATGATCGAACCAGAACACCTAGGGAGTCTCCCAATGCTATCGCCAGGATTCCGGCTAGGCTCTTCACGCGTTACTAGCCTTGAAAGCACAAGTCTCGATAACTAAGGTTTTTTAGGTTTACCCTCACGATTACTCAGTGGCTCCTAAGGGTAACAGAAAGGACGCTGTTGAGCCCAAATCCAAACAGGTAGGGCATAATAAGAGTCCAGTCACCGTATCGGATGGATGCCACGTCCATCGACTTTGTTATTAAGACGAATACGTCAGAATTGTCGAGGTGATACAGGTTACGCTGTTCGCACCAGAACCTACACGCTCATGATGCAGTGGTGAGGTGATTTTTACTCTTACTGTGTTATTCTCTGCTATTCTTTTTGCTGCAGCGGTTCTTTGTCATGTTTTCTACCTTACAGGATGAAAAAGGTGAGTGATTTTTGCTGGCAAAAGTGTTTTTATTAGCTTATGCCTACGGATCAATTAATTTCAAAGCGTACTTTTGTTCAGTGTTGTCATAATAATACCAGGACCCTTACGCAATGACATGTATTGCATAGCTCACCCAAATATCCCTCTACTTCAATTTTTTGGTCTTGTTCTCATACAGCTACCCTTCCAACAGATATTGAGAGGTCTTTTATTCCTTTGGAAACACCGATTCGCGTGCTCCTGTCGCCTCCATCGCACTACTCCCCATCTTTTTTTCCATTTTCCGTCATTAACTGAATAACCCGAAATCATCGTGAACAGTGCCTTTATGCAAATTGCCCACGTCGTGAAAAACTAGCAAGACTGTGTTGTTGTATACGAAGGGGATCCCGGCAACTATCGCCTAACCTACCTGCTTCCTCTGACTTACAAAGACTTCACACAAGTTATCATCAACAAGTTTGGGAGAATATTAGATGAAGGACAGCCATTCAGCAGGCTGAGTTTCGAAGGGCTCGATGCCATCGATCATATCAACATTGTCGCAGGACTCGCTGAGAGTTTGACGTCTATTGTATTGAACAAAGTCACCGAGACCATCCAGACAGAAGTAGTGATTGAAACTTTGGTCAACCATGTGAGCTCTTCGACAACTTCATTATAATTTTCGCCATTCCACAAAGAAGTCACTGTGAAGGTGATGGGTGAGGTTCGACTATGTTTTTCGCCAAAACTTCTTAGTGTAGTTTCAAAAACATTGTCGGGAGCTTTGTTTGGATAGGGATATTTACCATCACCTTTAACTTTATTTCATGTGCAGTATACAGAATGGAACAAAAATAAGCAACCACTGAATCACAATAAGCAAACGGCAACACGAACACAATTAACTAGTGAAAAACTACTGAAATTATTATAAAGGACGGTATCGAGATAGTAAAAATGAACAAATGAACAGATAGTAAAAATGAGCCAAGAAAAAATAGAATGATCAGATCAGCACATAAGCTTTGAAATTTGACTTTCATTTAAGATCGCTATGCAAGAACTGTTTAATCGAACCATAATTCTGTTGATAACAAAACCTTACTGGAAATTTTAAGATAATCAGCTGAAGTCCTGGCCATGATGAACATGACCCTGATTATGGTTCGCGATCGAAGAGCTGATAGCTTGAATTCGCTCATCTAATATTGGAACACCGAATTTACAAGAATTTGTGATATTGGACAGTTAATCGTCCTAGGAAGATTCGAAGAGAGTAATGAGATGCATCATCTTCCGCCTGACTAATAGAAAGTCCAATCCCAACATTCTATTTCTCACACACTTCTTGGTATTGCACTGTGTGTGAACCCAAAGCATGTGAAAAATTCTCCTTTTGAAATTCCTCCGAACATTCTAATTCGATCTTTCTGATTATCTTTATTGAATGCACGGAAAACCCGTCGTTCCATATTCTAGAATTGGGCGAATATAAGTTTTATACCTTCTAATTAGTACACGGTAAAGATTAAGTAAATAGACATCTTTGAAAAAGATAGAGTCGTTTCTCTGTTATATTCACTATAACCTAGCAAATGTATATCCGTATCAGATGTCAATTTATCATCTGACGAATCCCAAGTCCCTGACCTCTCAAACTCTACAAACTACAGAATCTCTAATGTGGTATGGGACAAGTACACGTTTCGGCCCTAGATGGGGAACAAAGAAGTTCCCATTTTTTCGAACAATCACTCACGGCATCAGTTGCGTTTTGAATTACGTCAGCCAATTACCCGCATGTAATATTGAGTGCATATAATATATTAGTCATAAACAATTTTTTGTTCATTTCTGATCATCGCCTGATTCGAATGCAAATGGTTGTTCGCAATAATGTCGGTCGTACCTCAATTCAGCCATATCGTTCTCCTCTAACCCACCTAGACCGTGAGTTGTACAAAGTTCGATTCGGTCTACTTCCTCATCAGCCCTGTCTTCAAAATGCACAGGAGGGCCTGCAAAAGTATTCGATCATTTGTAGAGGATGTCGCAGATGGATGCTGGTCCATCCAAACAGACCCTCCAAGAATCAGCTTCAGGACCCGAACTCTCCTCCCCGAGCGGATTACTCTACGAAATAACTCATCTTCAGTTGGTCGCTTCATACTCCACGATTTGCAAAGCAGCTAGAGTAGCCCTATTGTAGGATATTCGTCAGCGAAAAACAAGAATTGTACAAAAAGCAATTGAAAGAGGCAGAAGTATGGTTGAAGCGCAGAGAAAAGGGGTCCTTAGGAAAAAAAGACTGTTGATAAAGGAGAGTACTCACAACGGGCAACAGAAACCGCAGTAATTTCATATTACAACGAACTTTATAGATCAACAGTTAACCATCATCTGAGCATTCCCTCTTCTTTCAAACCTTGCCCTCGCTTCTCCTTGACGAATCGGAACATGATCTTTCCCTACTACGCCTTGGAAGATCTGCCGTCCAGATCGAATTTCCGCAGAGCAGGCGCAGATGACCTTATTCCAGAAAATTTAACGACTGCTCACGTAAAATTGTTGTCAAAAAAGGAGAGCCTAATAACGTAGGCAACTTCCGACCAATTTCGCTGATATCGGGAGTACTCAAAGCAGTAACGAGAGCCATCTTGAATCGCATAGACAAAAAACCAGGAATGTCAGAGAGCCCAAGCCAAGTCGGGTCCCTAAGAAACTACTCCACCCTGAACCACATCAATGTCCTCAAACAAATCACCGAAAAGAGTGCCGAATACAACTTCCCTGTCTACGTTGCCCTCATCGACTACAAAAAAGCATTTGACGGTTGGAGTGGTCCGCAGTGTGGACAGCACTTGCAAAAAGGGATGTTCATCCATAACTGATAGATATGCTACGAATACTTTACTAATCTTCTTCCACGTCCATTTTTGTTAACTCTCAATCAGTTACAGTCACCATGCAAAGAGGCATTAAACGGGGGAACACACTGAGCCCGAAACTCTTTAACGCCACCTTACAATTGGTACTGAACTCCATGGACTGGGGAGAATGTGGACTGAACAGGGAAGGATCCCAAGTCGAAGCGGCCATTTGAAATGAAACCTACACACCAGGACGTGTCTTTGGATGCTGAGTTCAAATCTGCTTTCCAAATTTGCCAAGCGCTTCTCTGAACATAGTTATGAGGGTTGTTTCAGGGAGCTTAACACGAGGAAACTCAAATTACATGGATGTGCCTCACTTCTAAACGGCGGCTTGGTGTAGGGGTAAGCATGGCGCTTCATGTGCGAGAGGCTAGGGTCCGGGTTTTGTGGGGCACGGGATTTTTGCGTTGTGTAGAATTTCCCCCTCGAAGGCTAAAAAATACACTCATGATGTTTTTATCACGTTTTATAACCTTTTAATGCTTTGTTGATACCTTCTCCTACCTGCCTATCTGTTACCGAGTTTGAGATTTCTCCGTGCGCAAAATTGGAGGTCTGGGCGAGTAAATTGCATATGATGAGCAGTGATGATGCTAGAGTGGGGGTTGATGCTATATTGGGTGCGACGGTTCGTAGCAGCTCCAAACACACCTACACCGGCACTGCTGATAGTGGACTCGAAGACTAGAAGCTAGTCACTGCGATTTACCTCCACAAAAGCAGGTGAAGGGAATGACACCCTGCTCGAGGCTTCCATGAGGCTGATACAGGCGATAAGGGCTTAATTCTTGATTCCTTTCAAAAATATGGTTAAATGCACCACCTGATATGAAATAGCCTATGATCTCAATTTTACGTGTACCCACGAGACCCCTTTCTTCACTTACTATCGCTTGCCTACTTCCACTTCTGTGAGGCTAGATTTAGGATATTCCCCTTTTATTCATGGTATGCCGCCGGCTACTTAAGCACTCGCCGGGGTGATTTCGAGACTCTACACAACTCTGTTTTCCTTCTGATTTGAGGTTAGTAAGTGAAAAGCATTGGGCTGCGACGAGTTCTTTTTTCATCCCTTGCTCCCTCCTTGTTTGAAGTGCTAGAGTATCACATTTGTTCATGGAATGGCAAAAGTTATCCTACAGTTAGTATCGAGTACATGGGCATGCCAGTAAAACTGAAGTATTATTATATTGTACTTTACGTGAATAAATATCAGCAAAAGCATTAAAAAGTCATAAAATGTGATGAAACTACCATGAGAGTATTTTCTAGCCTTTAAGGGAAAAATTCTATATAATGCGAAAATCCCATGCCCCACAAAGCCCTCTATATAATGCAAAAATCCAATGCCCCACAAAACCCGAACCCTAGCCTCTCGCACATGGAGCGTCATGCTTACCACTACATCATGCCGCCGTTGAAAAGTGAGGCACATCCATATAATTTAAAATTCCACATGTTAAGCTCACTGAAACCACCTTCATAACTCCGTTCAGAGAAGCGCTTGGCAAATTTGGAAAGCAGATTCGAACTCAGCATCCAAAAACATGTCCAGCAGTGTAGGTTTCATTCCAAATTGCCACTTCTACTTAGGATCCTTCCCTGGTAATTATTGGAGGAAGATTGCTTTCCAGTCTTGAATATGCAGACGACGTTACATTGCTGGCTTCCTCTCGTGCCATGCTCAAGAAGATGCTGTAACTCCTTTCAAATGCATCTACTAAGGTTGGGCTCCACATCAACCCAGAAAAGTCAAAACTACTGACAAGTAGTAAAACGTCGAGGCATCCTATATGTACCGATGGAAAATTCTTTGCCTTTGTTAATCACGCCCTTTATCTTGGTTGTTGCCTCCCCTTCCCACCAAATGGCTCAGCAGATGAAATAGCACATCGAATTCGATGCGGTTGGAATGCCTCCAGAAGACTTCAATATATCCTTTGCAACAGAACCGTCCCCTCCCATTGAAAAAGCATAAATTCGATACCTGTGTAACCCCGGCCGTACTCTATGGAGCGGAAGCATGGTCCTTACGGAAATCGGATATTAGAAATTTGTGCGTAGCCCAAGGGAATATGGAAAGGAGGATACTTGGATTACGTATGCTGGACCGATGGAGCTGTGAAAGGATAAGAGCACTCACGAAAGTCAGAGACTGGATAAACGAGGCTTCAAGGAGAAACCTCATGTGTGTAAGAAAGATACGTGAAATGGACAAGAGCGAACGGGCTCGCGTGATTACAACATGTATACCATATGACTACGTGGACCGAATAAGGGAAGGATACCCTTGCATTCGATGGCGCGATGATTTGTAGAAGAAGATCGGGAAAACGTGGTGGAGTATGAAGAAGGAACAGTTCAATAAGGCCATGATATGGCATTCGAATATGAATTGATTCCGTAATAAAGTGTAAAGTGTAAATATATGAGTGTGCGTAACTTATCGCTACAATTATTGGCATTTGAGAACTCAAACCCCATCAATGTTCGCTCAAAATCATGAAGCATCAGTACACGTGACACTCTTAACTGGTGTCGTTAGCGCTCATCATAATCGCAATTTCAGGAGTTGCTTCTAGGTTGACGATTGATGCGGATGAGGCTAGTGCGAGATGTTTTGTCACGGCTGCCTTGAGTGGCGTTTGATAGTCGTACAGGGAAGCAAGGCTTGAATAACGATCCACAAAGTGAGTATGTAACGACTTATTCAATCACAATTTAGTGCTGTAACCCTTGAATTCGAAACATCTCCACAATAGTTCAGTACCTTGAAAGTCGTGTAACCGTAAGCATCTAAAAGTTACCTTGTAAAATCCGGAAAGGTTGAACTACGACTTAGAAACAGCAGAAAAACAGACAGCATTCTACCACTATCAACGAAAATTCCGAATTCGGGCTCATTATCTTGCCATGGCTGGAGTAAGCAACAATCTCCACAGAATCAGATACCTTATGGCTTGAAGAAAGTTGCGAAAGTAAAAATTGAAGAATTAGTTCATGACCTTGTTACCAGGTCGCACTGAGAGCGATTTGGTTTCAGAAGTGTTTCCCCAAAATTGGTTTAATGTATCGTAAAACGTAAACATAAAGCAACCTGTAAGGCGGATTGGTGGAGTGGCAAGTCACTCGTCACGCACGCATGGTCACGAGTTCGGGACTTGGAGACCAATCAAGCCTTCCATACCCAAGGGTCGCTTATCCGTACCAGACTCATCTGGAAGAATATGACCGCTGACTCATTCATCGGCTGTCCACCGCAAATGAATGTATACGCCAAATATGCATTCAGTACGACACTACAATTCTGATTGAATTCTAACGCGTGAAGGCATTCACAAACGGAATTGATTAACGCCCAAAGACTTTATTCTTTATCCTCTTGAAGTAGCGTCACCCACCATACTGGAGTTCACAGAATGTTGCACAGGAAAAACCGATGCTTTCTGAAACAAATACTTGATAAGAGCAGACAGGGCGGGGATAATTGCGTGAATAAGAGTTTTGAGATAAGCCTACGTCCGCACTCAGAATGAGCGCAACTTCGGATAAGTAAATAAAAGTAATTAATAAGTACACTTCAATTCCTGACGTAAAATCTATGCTTTGGAAAAATTAGAAAAGTCGTATCGTTACCAGTGGCGGACTCAGTTTGACAAGCCGGCTAACAATAAAACTCAGTCCAGCTCTCCTCTCCCATCGAGTTCTGTAGACACTAGACTAGACAGTAGACTAGCGAGGATTGAGCGAGCTTGATCAAAGGCGTTAGCTCGTAAAACCTTCATTGAAAGACCGGGAAGCTGCTGATCTTATGATGCAGCAGAATCATCCTGTCCTATGCCTGCAGAGAAATGAAGTGGAAATGAGCAAACGCTAGAGAGATCACGTGATATCAAGCTCTACTTCAGCTGAGAAGACCTTCACAAGGCCATCAGGCCAGTTTCGAAGGAGCAACGGGTGAACAGAGTGGACACGTTGGGAGAGAACGGAGAAGTTTTGAAAGTTATAATGAGTTATAATGAGGCAACGTAATGGAAGTCAGGAACAAAGAAGAAGAGATTCACACTGACCGCTGCGCACGACCTGGCATTCTGCAGCGAGTAGGAAAACTCGGAAGATTACTCACAGCTACGCTTACAAGTGGATCAATCTCAAAGCTGTAAAGGGCATAAAGGTACTGCATTAAGATAAGGTAAGGTCTGGCTTCACAGCACAAGCTTACCAGGAATAACCATCGACCTTCCTAAAAAAATCAAGAACAAGGACTGAAAGAGGATTCAGTGATGAAAGCTGCACCCGACACGAAATGAACACTACAAATATAATGTACTTGTCTGTAGTTCATATCCCAGAAAACTGTTTCGACAGATCTGAAACAAGGCAGTGAGATTCATTCATGTGCAAGGGGATCGAGATGGAGAGGAGAAAAGGACGCATGGTTGTGGAACGATAAGGACCAGTGAGTTCTGCGGCAGAAGAAAGTATTTTACAAACGTTGGTGAAGGACGCAAGCTTCATAATAATTTTTATAATTATCTACACGATTTCCAAAAGCTCCCGAGGGCAAATGTAGCGATGGGAAAGGATACGGAGACAGAAACCTCGTTTGGGAAGCTCGGTGATCGATGGAAAAGAAAGAAGTTCATCTTTTGGTTTGAGAAAGCACGGAACCGGGGTACCCAGAAAGTCGAAGTGGTCATGCCCGTTAAATACAGCAGGGATGCAATCTTAGAGGCACGGTTCACGATAAAAATGGTTACTGAGTTTTCCCTCAGGAATAATCAGTGGCCCCCATTTCGCTCACATAATCTCGACGGTCAGGGCATAGTGGAAGCCTTGTTGCTATCTTGATTCGCTTTCCCGCCTCTCGATCGATGTCGCGTTAGACGAGTGTCGAGACAATACAGATTGCTATTATTCGTTTTAGGACCCACACACAATCAGCTGATCGCCGAGGGGTGAGGCGATGTTTTTCCCCATTATTTTTCCTCCGCTATTATTTTTGCTGTCGCGATCCCTTTTTTTAATTCTCTAGCCAAAAAGGCTGAAAAAGGCGAGCCATTTCAGCTGTAACTAGGTTTTTTGTTTACTTATGCCTATAAGCAGATGAATTCTTGCTTACCGTAGTCAGACATTTGCACCACCCCCACACGTATGACGCGCTGCGCGTAACTCATCCAAACGCCCCACTCTTCGTTATTCTTCTGGTCTCATTCTCATCCAGCCCCCTTTTTAACAATTTTGTGGAACTTTCCACTTCAGAAACTCCGATCCAGCTCCTTCGCCTCCTTCGCACTATTTTCCATCTTATCTTCCATTTTTCGTCATAATCTGGGTTACCCAAAATTATCGTGAACTGTGCCTTTAAGGTCTGGTAAGGTCAAGATGGATGGAAAAAATACTTTGACGGGAATAATAAACGAAGACTATGCCCGTGAGAGCAGTCCCATTGAAATCTGGACAGAGGATGAGTGTGTAAAATAACACGGAAGGTGAAGCTTGGGATGTAGAACCTAGCCAGAGTTCTGACGATAACTGTTGCGAGCCTCTTTCCTGTTCTGCTTCGATCCTATCGTGACCGAGAGCCAATCCTAAGCCGAAAACGATCCCTCATTGACGTGATATTATGCCCAAGTTTGGAACGGAGAACTGAAGTAACGAGATGCTGCCGCGTCTTGCCTAAGACGGTAGGCAGACAAGGTAAACGGACGACTTTTTTCAATGTTAAGTCTATCGAAACCCAAGTGAGTACCACCGGAGCTGTGCATTTTATGTGCACAATTTGAAATATTCTGAAAGACAACGAATGAAAAACGTTTATTGAAGCTGAGTCATAGAATCAGCAGAAGTTGCATGACTTTCCGCACATTCTCATCCTGATTTTCAGTGGGGTTGAGCTCATGTCGCAAAAGCCAGATCTTACGAGGGAAGAACAAATACTAAAAATGTAACAGTAGTGTTTGCTGAATTTCAATAAGTTACTAATGTTACGCACCTGCTTTCGTCCGTGCATTGGAGACCTGAGACTAGGGGGTTCTTGGTGGTTGTAGGGGGGAGCGGAGGAGGTACAGTCGACCCTTTCGGGACTGAATGGGTTTTGGTTTTAATATACTAGTTTAAAATACTTCGTAAGAAAGAAAAGCACGTACCATATCGGTATTCG
>UZAF01021971.1:0-11142 GCA_900617895.1 Haemonchus placei
CTGCCCCCTGTACTCCTGCCGAATTTGAGCATTCTAGGTCCACGGGAACAGGAGTTATGAATTTCCGGTCAAACACACACACCGACGCACACACACACACAAACACACAAACACACTGACACATCAACAGACACACTTAGCGAATTATATGAAGTAGGATGATTCGCTATTGTCGTTTAAAAATTGTAAGATAAGTATTATCATTGCCAATTTGTCCGAGGACTTATGACTCAACCTAATAAATAGCTATAACAGAGCAGTGAAACTGCTGAAACTGAAACCGATTCAACTGCCCATGTCAACTTGAGCCCTCATTTCCTCTGTTTTGATTAGAGGGATCCTACGAGAGAATACAACAATGCTGAACGGCTGGCTCTGCAAGCAATTGCACTTCAGACCAGAAAGCATTCATTGGCACAGCGTTTACAAATATTAAAAGTGTATAATACATGGCATATCCCGGAACTGAAATGGTTCGATCTGCTTATAAGCTCCCAATAACGAAATCAGTCTCAGAACAAAGCCCTCGATCCGCTGCTTCCTACTTGCCTTCACCCGTCATTTCACATCCATTCCGGCTTGACCATATTTTGGAGCATTTCTTTTTTAAAGTTCTCCCGTATGTCTTTCGTTCAGTTTTTTGACCTTTTTTTATTTTCTTTTTCTACTTTCGTCTATTTTTTTACTGCATTATTGCAGCGTTGCTGAGTGTCTGCGCTGTCATCCGCAGCTTCACTTCAATCGAACGATGGTCGAAGCCATGCGCTAGGTTCAACGGCAGAGCGACGACAATCGAACGATTCTAATTAGTAATCAGAGTTTAAAACGAGTTTTCACATTACCGACCGGTTGGACACTGAGCAAAGAAGAGTGACAGTCCAAATTGTAGGCAGAAATCGGAAATCCTTAAGTGGAAGGTAATGATGATTGTTTTGACACCGGTACATATGAAGTTAAAGCGGATCCTGAATCAGCCTTCCTTTTTATACTGACGTATGGATTTTTAACGTGGTCATTACAATCGTAAGCTCCCCCTAAAACCACCTCGACTTGAGTTCTTCAAAACATGAAATATTGTTAGAAATAAGGTATGACCAAGTGGTGCCGCTAGCACAGGTATGACTGGGATCGATACACAGCTTCCCTATCTCTCGGGTAACTTCATTACCAAGTTCCTATGAGAGGATGAAATGGATTTTGCAATCCCAAATCGTTGATTGGGCCGAACGCAAAGATAAAAGGGTAGGTCCTTGGACGTTTAACCCGTCAGAGAAATGCGCCCCACGCATTCGACTTCCATTCAGAATCGTAGTGGCGTTGAATGCGCATGTGGCCTATACAGGGGCTTAGCCATTTGCAGGTCAGTACTTTTATCCTCCCAGACGAGTCTGCTACCATCTGGCCAATTCCGGAGGGATGGAAGGCTTGGTTGGCTTGGGCGGATGTCGATCCGGGGTTCGAACCCTTGGCCATGTATGTGAGATAGTGCGCCTTTCGCCATTACACCACCTCCGCCCTAACTAATAACATTAAAAATAAATAATAAAATAGCGTAAAACGAACGCAGGGAGGACCCGCGAGAGGCATGATAGAACACACAAACGCCTCGTTTATTATTTGTCGTCATTCCTGCTCCGTTTGGTCATTCTTCGCAATATCCTTTAACGTCATGCAGTGGGATGACTAGTAAGCGATAGTAATGACACATAACCCTCGCATAATTTTTTTTCTTACACATGCTTTCCCCTCTTCGCTTTAATTTTGATCCCGCCAATGGTTCGCCCCTACTCTCGAATCACTTCTTACAACATATCAATAGATTAGGCTGTTGCATTGTTAGGTTGTGTATCGCGTGTTTTCATAGAATGGAATTATCGATTACACGCGCGTAAAATCAATGCCCAAAAAAAACAGGGAGTAGTAATCCTAGCCACTAGATCGAGCACTTTTGTCTCTTTCATGCCATTAAACACATGTCGAACTTGTGGTTTTCGATACCGTTTTTGTTACCGAATCAATGCTTTCCAAGCTTTACTGTGAGCATTCTCAGATTTTAACTCTCACTTGTGCATGCCACACTACTAACTGGTAATATTGACATTTTCATATCTCCTTGCAATATTTACAGAATGGATTTTTTTTGTAACTCTGTCATGTTGTTTCCGTTGACGTTATTCAAAGACGTCGCTATAAATAATGCCCAGTTTGTTTACTGTTACAGCAAGCCACTGAATGGACACTGACTGACAGGTAGCTGGTAGGATTCTTTGGCCAAAAGCGCCTACAGTACATATAACTACGAGAAATCGCCAGTCAAGGGTCAAAAACCACGAGCCCAAAATTCACGGATGGCTGGGCTAGACCAAAGTCCAAAGTTCAGGGATTGTCGGACTAGACCCAAGTCCGAAGTTCAGTAGTACGGAGCAGTTCCTGTTTCTCTTCCATCAGCTTCGTTCATTCTGAAGTGTTCGCATGTTTCGATACTCACATATATGTGGCTTTCATAGCGGGTATTATTGAAATAAATTGAAACTGACCATTTTTAAGCTCCAAAGCGAGCGGGTCATGGAAGTACTTAACTAGCGATTTGCTGCTTAGGAAGTTGAAGTAACAAAAAATACGAAAAATATAAAAATAGTCTAATAATAGTGTTTAGCGGCGGTCGTCCATACGACCGGTTGTTGCGGTTGTTGTTGGAGGTTTCCAACTCTGAGGAAGGCGATAACGCCGAAACGTAAGTTGATAAGAACTTGTTTACCATCTTGGCATCAGGTTTTAATAAAATCTTATAAAATTATTGCAAAACTATGCCAAGATTTATCGAGAGTCGAACATGGATGCTTAACAAAAAATATTTTACTGAATTTTTTTCAATTATTCAAGCTGAACTGAACTTCCACGATGGATACTAAGCGGATAATCCAAGTTTTCAGTCAGTTGGCAGGATTGTGAGACCAGTTAGCGTTGATGGAATAACGAGAAAATTGCAAAAAATTGAAGAGTGTAAAATCATAGTAAGGTAAAAGTCTGTTGGGGAATTTTCGAAGAAAAGGTCCTGTGGTATCCTCTGGGAGTAAAGCACGGTGTGGAATGGTTGCTGGTGTGGGAATCTATAATTTAGATGCTAACAAGTTAGTAAACAGTCTGACTTGTGTCCGACAAATTCGATGGTTTTCTATACCGACTAGAAAGTTCCAAGACGTACACCTTATGACGTCGACGCGATTTTCTGCTATTGCGTGGCCATATCAGTGAATTGGGAGAATGGTTCAACAAGGTAAGGCAGAGTCACTTTATGGTGCGACGCCGATGTCGNGCGCTTACGAATAGTATGCTCGGGCGAGAGACACTCAGACGGTGACAGAAGGCAACGCAATTATGCGGAACTTGCAACCACGAGTCATCGTTTTCTTTAGGCAAACTCTTTCATGCTTAGATACCATCTCAAAAAGTGAACCTCACCTCCCTACTGCGAAACGGAAATCAAAATTTCTACACCTGAATCACCTCTTTTTATCCATACTCTGTCGACCTGCACCCTCCATCGACGAGTAAGGTATTTAGTGGCAGTCGGCGCCGGCAACGCCATCCCGACGCTGGTACTATGTACGCGCCCTTCAACAAGGAAAGAACGAAAAAACGAATCCGCCCAAAATGCTTATGAGATGCTCAAGCACATGGGCTACTGACAAATATTCTGTGCAAAAATGCCGCAGACCCAATTCAGAAGTTCTGCACCCGTTCGCCTAGGGGGAAGTAGGAGTGAAAAACTCCAAACAAGCCGAGTAAGCAGGGATTAGTTGTTCGAGCTAGGTGGCAGGTGAACCCCTTTACAAATTCTAACGTTGTCTAGAGCTTGCTTTCAAAGGTATCGTCATTCTATTAAGAATCCTTCAGCCGTTAGTTCCGAATCCTCGGAATTTACGACCAGACCCCGGTTCGGGATCAGGATCTAGTACTCACCAGTACATTTACCTATCTATTATCGTATAGTACAGTCGCACCACTACAGAGTAGGGGTGTAGGCGCAGTCGCCCAAAATCGAGGCTACTGTATCGATTTCTGCATTTGCGCGTGGAGTTCACTGTTTACGGACCGATTCAGGATTCGGAGGGAATTTGCAACGTCACTTTTAACGGTGAGATCTATAAAAACGTGGGAATAGCCACTTTTCCGGCCGGTTTGCTTAGCTCCACAGATCGACGTGAAGTCGCTGAGACTTGCTGCTTCGTGTTCCACTCGTTACTGTTTCCAGCGACTCTGATGTACGGCTCTTTATCAGGTATGGTTACTTTTACTATGGGCTCATTGTAGGGGTTAAGAAGTTTGTAAGACGGGGGCAGATGGATTGAAGAAAGTTTTGTATAATACGAATGTGTTCACAAATGGCTTTCTCACAGTAAAAACCTTGTTCCAAAATCTTGCCGACATTTTTGCTATCTGTCTGACGGAGATCGCTCTCCAGTTGGGTTTTATTTCACTTTTGTTGTGCTCTTTGATCTAATTTCGGAGTGGTGTTCTTGAAGTTCTCCCTTTCCCCATCCCTTCCAATATTCAGGTTCTGCCTTTCATTTCACTCCAAACTTCCTACTAAACGGTCCAAAGTTTCGTTTCCATGCTCTTTGCTGAGAAAGGCGATCATTCAGTACGCTGATTACTCCGATGGATTATTGTGTAGTAAGAATAACTAGCCCATAAGGTAATGGAAATAAACAAAAAAATAAATTGGTAAATGTCTTCACTTCAAATCTGATATTCACAAAAGATTTACACTCGACTGTAAGAAAGGGAACAGGCTATAAGATAAGGTACTTGCACGCGTTGATGATGTAGATCGGGAATTTGTACCTGCTCTCGTAATCAATATTTGTCGTTTCCTGATTCTTTTTGTCGATACTCTGATGTCATAGACCGCAGATATACATTACATCAAGTGGGTGCACCCATCTGTTCGTTTTGAGTTATCTGCTGCCACAACAGTCTTTTATAGGTTCTGTGCCCATGCCAACGTTTCTCAAATCATGTAGCGAAGGATTCTTTAAAAACTTTACGTTCTGATAATAATGAGATTTGATGTACTGCAAAGTTAGTCAGTGTCAGTCTCCATAAAAATTCGTGGAACTAGCGAGCGAACGATGTGTTGGATCCTTGTAAGTCAGCTAGTGAGAGAAACCCGCTAATATTTTTCCTGGTACTCAAATTATCAATATCCTACGGTTGAAAATCGCCAGTTCACTTTGACCCCACAACCTATAAACCGCTCTGAAAGTCCCGTCCTTTGTTCTCATGCCATACGCTGAGGAAAACCTATGAGAATTGGAAGACTGCAAGTATGAGCCTGGCAGGCTTCATAGATTTTTTGATTGAGTTGCTGTAAATCAGTGCGTTTAGAGTCGACTGTGCTTTCGAGCGCTGATACAAAACCTACGCCGGTTTACACGTTTTTCGAGGCCTCCGAAGACTTCATTGAGTTCCTTTCAGGTAATCCTTCTACCAATCTTGTAGCATAATGTTTTGGTTCTTTTTCTTTTAGGTTCGATTTCTTTTCTAGTACGTACACTTGACTTCTTCGGGAATAGAACAATTATTGTTATTTATTGTCTATTATTGAAATCATGTATTGATAATGCTATAGCGTCGAATGACAAATCAGAAGAGTCAGTAAAGAGGCCTCTGCATTGAAGTTTTCCGCTGTGTACGTGGTGCTGTTCGAATAGTAGAAACCAGACGGCGACTTCTCTAGCGAACTTAAACCTGGCTGTCCATATAAAGTGAAACAGCTATCTGCAAGCTCGCGGGGCCAACATAAAAAATTTTGAATTTTTTTATTTTTGCAAATTCATGACTGCTTGTCGGTTTACTATAGTCACTGAAAACGAATCAATGTATTCCGATATTAGTTGTCTTTTTCAGGAAGGGATTAACTTCTTGTACGGTTTTTCGGTTTTTGTAATTTTCTTTTAATGGAACTATCATTTATCCAATGGAGTCCACAGAAATTTGATGCCGGACTGAAACAGGAGAGCTAATTTCTTGAATTTCTAGGGCGTATTGGAATGCACGAAATACTGTTGCATGAGGACACTTCAAACGTTGAGATAAAGTTGGAGCCAGGTGGATTCGGAATAACCCATCTTCCAAATGTTCCTGTAAAACCTATAGAGATGTCACTTAGAAAACTTTACCATGACGTGGAATTCAGCAAGTATGACCTTCCTTCTGGTTTTTCCGATTAGTTGTTTTTCTTACAATTACAATTTTCTTTTTGTGAATTTTCTTCTTCGTAAAAATGTGTCCTAACGGTGCTCGGAGAAGGAGGGAGGGGGGAAGGGCGGAGGCATGCCTGATCGCTTTATTTCGCAAGTTCACAGTGCTTTACTGAAATAAGTCAGGCCGAAAATCAGTGGTTTCTAGGAAACCACACTTTTCAGGTTGATTTCCAATAGAAATGTGCTCTTTTGAAACCCTCAAGGCGACACGAAATGCTTTGATAGCTCCGAGTGTGCCGTTTCTTAAGACTGAGTACGATTTTGAAGGTCTTTGCGACTTTCATCCCTGAATGCGCGCTGCACGGCATCACAAGTGCTCTACCTCACTGCACTGCAGTACGCTCTACTACACGAAACTAAATTGGCAATATTGCGAAGTGCTGGGCTTTGCGATATACTCGTGAGTTAGTGGTGTTGATTTTTTTATTTTCTGATTTCGTGTACTTTTTATATGTACCAAAAAGATAATTTGAAATTTCCAGTGAAGGGTTTTCGTCCTTTTTCGCGTCCCAGCGCTATATTTAACTTACTATGAACTTTGTTCGTTCAGTTAGTGGAGCAGGTATAGATGAATGGTAGAAGTGAGTCATGTTATGAGAGAAGTGATTCCTGAGAAATTCATATATTTTACTTGATCTTTTTGATTGAGAGTTGTAGATACTGAAATTGCGCCAAAATAATATGGGTAAGAATCATGTCAGGTTGAAAAGTTAGACCCATATGGAATCTTTTATCTCATCCAGTGCGAGTCATACCTGTGGTTTCTCTAGTGCAATTTTTGCATGGGCTGGTAGAAGGGTTTTATTTTTGGTCCCTACGGCTAACTGTTTAAAAGAAGATTAGTTGCCAGTTCATTGGACTCATCTGGAATTAAAAATTGAAGCTGAACGTTTTCTGGACGTTTCCGGAGCTATCCGTGCTTACAAATCTCTATACTTAAAATTTTATTATTTTTTGTTTCCAGATGGACAATGGAGGTCGTATTTGTTTATTCGGCAGTGTAGAAAGTGTAATAGAAGGTCACATGGCTATCAAGAGGATATTCGTTGAGCAAGGTCTGGGTGAACCGAGGACAAGGCCTCCGTCAGCGCTTGGAGTCGATTGCGATTCGAGTAATGAGTTGTTTTATGTAGCTTCATGAGGGGAACATTATTTGATCTGTTTTTCGTAATAGTGGGATCCTTGAAGTCGTTCGACTTTCTATTGGTGCCCAGCCTGCAATGTGAGCTGATGGGATGTGTGAATGGCCCTCAGGAACATATCCGTTTTCCCCAGTACTTTTGAATGTAAAAATGTGAGGGTAATTGGCTAATCTCTTACTCATTTTCAGATAACAACCAGGTCCCATGTACTCTTGACGACGCAATGGTGGAGAAGAAGGCAGTAGATGTCGATTGGGTAATTGTTTCTGTTGATAGTTTATCAGTTTTCAGTACAAGTAGTTACCGTCACCTCGTGACCGCAACAAGCAGCTCTTATGCGCGCGGTTGCAAGTGGTGAAATAACCAGTGCCAGTGTTTCTCTAGTAAGAACACCATGTTTTTGTACAGTAACGCGAACGAAATGGTTGGAATGAGCAGCTTTGATCTTGCAAAGCGGTTTTAATCATCGCATGCTTAGTAAGCACCCCTTGCGATTGGTGTGGGGATTATCAAAAACTCGCCTAAGATATGACTGCAAAAGATTTCTGGTCATGGTTGATTGAGAAATTATTTTTTCCATAGAATCCCGATACATCTCGTCCACCTCCGCCCCTTCCGACAGGGATAGATCTTCTACCATCCGAACATACCATTTCCCATACGTCAACGGTTAGTTAACATGTCATTTCAATCGGGATGGTATACACAATCATCGAATAATGCGCACCTGCCCAGAATTTCCGTCTATTTCAGAGTGGCCGGGGGAATTCCATCTACCAGTCATGTTCCTACAACTCTGTAGCGAATGGTTCAAGTCGGCTGTCGCCTGAATCGGAATCGTCCACACTTTCGACAGCTTTAGCAATTGAAGACCAGCGTAAAGCTATTGTCGAAGAGCCTCACCGTAAAAGTATAAAGTTCTTTGTCAACTTAGCTGATGCTCCTCGTCTCATCGGAACCCGTGGAACCAACAAGCGACGTATTGAACAGGTCACCGGTTGTACAATTGTGGTGAGTTTTGCTATTTAAACCAACTTCTTATATGATAATTGGTCTAAGGGAAGAAAATGATAGAAAAGTCGTGTTATTTGAAGCGATTTACAGATTAGGTTAAACAGAGCTTTCATATATGATCGATCACGAAAGCAAAATAAGTTTTTTCGTTGATCAATCAATTTCTTTTCTCTGCCGCTCTGTTTTTTTTACTTCTTCATTAGAATTGGTGAATACAGTGCCTGCTCAAATAATTCTTGAAATTAGTCGAAATAAGCAAATTTGGGTTTTTTACTGTTGTTTTGTAAGACGGTTGTTTTATAGCTGAGCGTTGATAACATGGTCTCAACCAGGTAACCCATACCGTTAAGGTACTCCAAAAATCATTCTGATGTAAGTAATATGGATAAAGTTTCTATGTAATCAGTCCCGTTTGGATGCACCACTGCACTTGACTTTCATTCAGAATCATAATGATGGTTCGAATGCATGTTTGGCTTATACAATAACTTACGGTGGCCAGCCGATAAACAAGTGCCTATATCCTTCCAAACGAGGCTGGTGTGTGGTAGTACGTCATTTACCCCTGAGCCACCTCGGCCTAGAATTAACTAGCTACTCTCATGACCACTTTGACTAGGTATTATCGTATTCTCTCTTGCTTGAGAGATCACTTCGTCTGGGAAATAGTCACAAAATCAGTATACGATCCTTTACTGCAGCTGCTATTTGGTGGAAATTTTGTGATTGAGCTAATTACGAGTAAAACGTACGTCGTTCATTGAAACTGCTTTCCAAATTCATGAGTTGAATCTCTATGCAGTGAACTTTCCTTACTTCACAGCAGTGTCAAAGGGAACCACTAGAACGAATTTAGCGTCCTGCTTTCGAAATAGGTCGAATAGCCTAGTTGCAGTAGAAACTGAAATGGTAGAATTATACTTGGACCAGACCAGCTTCAGAATCAATAGGTAATGTAAGGTTTACTTCGTACGAGGTGTAGGTAATGCAGCATTACAGGCGCAGTTTACGATAATTCTGGGGTATCTGACGAAACGAAGAATGGAAGGGATTCCGGAATAGTGCACCAGTGGCAGAAAAAGCGCGAAAGGGTCGTATTTAAGGATATATAAGGTTTCAAAAAAAAGTCGTAGCATAAGGGTTGGGCGATAATGAACGACAAAAGTTGCGTGGAAGAGGTATTCGGACGAGCTGTTCAAATGTATGTGCTATTGCGTATAGCTGGCTACCGTAAGCTGCCTGCGTGCAACCGTGCGAATTGTGCTACCTCTATAGCTCTAATAATGCCGTGAGAACTCGTCCACCTTTGAGTGTGCTCGTTCGTTTTTCGACTCGACAGCGCCCCTTGCTATCCTTTGGGGCCACAAAAGACTAGTCAAGTATGTCGATCCAATCTTACAGGTGTCTATTGAGAATTGAAATTGAAATTCGTAACGTTTTCAAAAAGCAATTTTCAATTCTGATGCTCTTAAAATATTAGCACTTGGTTTCGATAGATTTAAAATTGAAGAAGGCTTAGTCTTCGATTTTTACAATGTCGTTTTTCAGTTGCACACTGAAAAGAAAGACAATGGGGAGTTTCCAATAGAAATATTTTCGACGTCTTCGAAAAGATGTGAAATCGCTCGGCAGCATATTTTGGGCTATCTTGCCAACAGTCGTACTGCAGTGGAAGATATGAGCTCTTCAAACGTTAAGAAAGAGGTTTTCTTTTTAACTGTTTTGTTTTTNTTTTTTTTTTAACCTCAGCTTTGCTGAGTAGTGTTGGGATAGGTTGTAACCGTAAACTTTTTAGTTCTACATAAGTCCGAGCCCCTCGAACGAGCTGAACGCGTTGGGAAGATTTGTGTAGGAATACGCATTCGGGGTGTAATCGTCTTGGTTGTGTCGCTGACCGCGCTTCGGTTCAATTATTTCAGTCCGGACCTTTCATCAATTACAATACCATAACAAAGTGTGCTGTCCAGTTGGCTGAGGTTATTACACGAGCAGCTTCTCGTCGACTTATTGTTAGTTCTGACAAGGGGATCCCCATGATATGGTAACTCGCTGGTGGATTGTAGCTAAGTTAATTTAATGATCATTTCCCATATTTTCGAACCAAAGAAAACTGCCTTCTGCAATTGTGCATGGGATCTTATGTGTGAGTTGTAGTCATGGGTAATCTGAGGAAGCGGTGTTAGTGGGTCTGCATCGCTCCTGTGATATATTGAAGTGACCCCGGGCGAGCAGAAATGAGAATTCCGGAGGCGATGAACCGTTGCAGTTAACGGGTAGAACTTCTCTCAGAGGTTTGTACCTACCTCCAGTTGATAAATGTCGATAGCTTGCCGCAGTCAACAGAAAATATGTTCCTTCTATGTTGTACTTATTCGTAGAGGCCGTGGTTATGTTGGGTCTGAAAGCTAGACTGTTACTATTCCCTTTTTGGAAGGCCCGCGTTCCTCACTGCCTAGTTGTCTTTGAGGTTCTATCATCCTTCATCATCACCTTTTTTGGTGAACACTTGTTGCCGAGAGCCTGTTGCCGCACTGACCCGACAACTTGGAGATCTCTTTTGTTTCACTGCTGTAAATAGTTAATCCAACGTAAATAATGTTCTTTAGTGGGGGTGTTCTTGATAGCGTTGATAAAGCGGTTTTCTTTAATGTACCACTATATCCAATCCCATGTTCAGATTCGCGCCCGCCCCAAAGTGCACCTTGACATAAGCCCGA
>UZAF01021973.1:0-11134 GCA_900617895.1 Haemonchus placei
CCACCTGGAGCGGGGTTCGCGCGAAAATAATAAATTTCCTGCTGCTGCTGCTCATGGCTGGTACTACCTGCTTATCATGATTTTTGCGTAAAATTTCATCAAACAATACATTGGCCAAAGAGATCGTCAATTGGTATGCTATCAAATGCCTACTGCAAGGGGTGCGGGTAAATGAAAGTGCAAATAAATTTCCATCTCATCTCCAGTAAAGTACAGATGTTTGACAATGGTAAGGGGTAAGCAAGAATGAATGACTCCAAGGTCCTCTCTTGATTTTTTGCATTGTCTCGGTTAATTTGTGGATAAACGAATGCAAATGCTATCAAATGCAGTTTGCTAGAAAACGCGATTAGATGGGGTGGAAGATCGGCAGAGTCCAATTTATGGAGTAGTGTGATTACTGTGTCGCTAAGACGCTCCAGCTTATCAGTTACGTTTGATCGGATAGTCACAGATTGTTATGATCCTTTCAGGCTCTGAAGAAGGCGATTCCGCCGAAACGTCAGCCCAGTAAAGGTTATTTAAAAACCTTGTGAAGAGTTCAAGACAACAACAAACCCAGTAATATGCTAGCAGAACCCAGTGAGACAAGAAAGAATGTAGAACAGCGCGCCAACCGAATAAAGACAGTTCGTTAAGAATGCTTGGAGTGTCGAAGGTCAAATTGATATTGATGGTACACCTATCAAGGAAACCTTGTCTTACGCTTTTCTCGGGCGTTCCATGAACATGAACAACGACATGAAGGAAGAACTGGTAAGAAGGCAGAAAGCAGTGAGGACAGCATTCTTACCTTTGAAAGAAGTCACCGATCGTCCGGCTGATCCAGAACATCGCGCTAATTTGTTTAGTTCCACAGTCTTCCTGAGCTCTGTTACACGTCGGGAACTTAGGTGAACGTCAAGGGCTTTGAGCTAGGTCACATAGTACTCGAGCGGTCTCCCTGACGTTCAATCGCGTCAATTATTACCGAATTGACCCATTACATCTACTAATATTTATTATCAACACTTTATCAAAAGGTAACATCCAATCTTCGCAACGGTGCAACATCTGCAGTTGAAAGATTTGTGATTGAACAGCAACGATGAATTGTAATGTAGAAAGAAAACCATTCTTGTTCTCCCATATTCGTGGTCAAGCAAAAGAGAATTTCACGGGCTAGAAAGGAAATGACGAAAGACATTAATATCAGGATTTTGTGACAATGCAATGCAGAATTTCTTTGCAAAAAAGGATTACTAAAAGAATCAACTTAATGGCATGACGGATAAAGCGACACTTTAACTACACTGAATATCGATAGTAGGCTACAGGATCCTAAGCTTGACCATGTTCCTAACCATAATACCTCGTAGAAACATCACAGATAACATCATAAAATCACGATAAAATCAAACTGCGTTGACAATTAGGAAATGCAAACATATAAACTCAAAAAAGTGGAGATCAAAAGCAGTGCCAAACAGCTGCATGAATCGTTCGGCATACATGTCAAGAACGGGAATGCAGTGACTACAAATTGTATGATGCATCGGGAGAAGCTTAAGGCTATTCAACCATGATTTTCAGATTCATTCCGCCGACTCGAACCTTAAAAACTCAATTCAATCCAATATTATTTTTGCACAAACGTGAAGTAGAGTAGTCTAGTAGGGCCCGACGATCCTTTTAATCTACTCTGCTTCAAATTTGGGCCCCAATGATAAACGCCGCAGTCGTCCAGATCTCCACCAACTTCGCCACGCAGTTTGCCGCGCGCACCCACAATCGCACGAATCGCTACACACCCGGTTACCACAAACTACTGTATCTATTACTATTACTTTCGTAGCTATTACGGGTAGTGAACCATATTTTCAGATTCATTTCGCCAACTCGAATCATAAATACACAGTTTAATCAGTCGAGCATACGACATGTTGCGGTCGTATGAGCACTCAAAGTAAAACTTTTTTAAAAGCAATGGCTAGATAAAAACCGAAAAGGTTGCAGATGGCTACAAACGACCTAAGTTTGACAAAGGCAAGATCGTCGACTATGAATAAAGATTACAAAAAAGAGATTTTCGATAGACCGTACCTCCACAGTGAAGCAATCACTGTAACGTGAGACGAAACTCCAAATTGTGAACTGTCCGCGCATTTCTACAGGGACTTCGATCAGATTCCGATCAATTAGTATTGAGGAGGGGAAAGACACGGATATCTGTAACAATTATCAAACACAAAGAAAACGAACGTTCGAAATTCGCGACAAGAAAAAGGTGTTGATGATGATTGAGTTAATCGAATCGAGTTTTCATGCCGTCAAGTGCTTTGAAAAGTAAGCCTACCAAGATGGTCAACAAAGAAAGTTGTTAGAAACCAACGGATCGGTAATGCAACAGGAAGCCGAGTATGTTTTGCGACTATGAGTCCGAAATTCAACATTTAAGAAATGACAACTATTATTACGGCGCTGATCAGCAAAACTAAAGAATGGATTCCAAAGCATGCGGTTGGAAAATGGCAGTTGTCTGCAACCGAAGTTTTACCGTCGGAGAGTGCTGCTGGCATTATTAAACGTTCTTTAAATTCAAAGCAGACTCGACGTTTAAAATTTGATAATTTTTTGATTAACAGATACAACAATATAAATGCACAAAAAAGTCTGTCGACTTTTTTATCCAAAAACACAATCAAAACTGGGAAAACACTCACTTCCCATTTCGGTGCACGCATTTCGGCGGTGAGTTCAGCCATCACATCGCAACACCGCTTATGGAAGGCCTGGATGACGATTTGAGTCATTTAAAGTTCTAAAGCTGTAGATGCTGTTATACAAGACGAAACACATTGTTTCTGTCGCAATCAAAACCAGTATTAATATTATACCTGAGCAGCACGACTGATTCCACGATGAGTGATGGCACATAAAGGGAGGCGAATATTTCGACGAATAGCAAGGTCTGAAATAACGAGGCGCTCTAAAGCCGAATCGTCGAACATGTGATGCAGCTGAAATAGAAACGTAGTTTCCTACAGCGGCACTGTTTACAATCAGGGCTTCATATCGATATCAAAAACATAATGTTCGGATGAATGAAGAGATGTAAAACCAAAACTTACCAGAGCTACACTTGGTTCTATGCTCACATCCTGCGCAGGACAACACATAACAAGTTCGGGCGCTAACGCCTCCAAGGACTGAATGGAGCAGTGATTACACAAAATCAGCTTGTTCGATGGATACGCCTAAAAGTGCAATACTTAAAAATGATGTTTTCCATAAAGCATATTACTAATCTCCGAAGTAGCGTGTCACCCGAGACTGAGTACAACACCACTCTGCGGTGCGATCAAAAAGGGGGAATCATAAGTTGCTACAAAACAGAAAAGTACTGAATTCTCACTTTATCGATGAGCTTGGCAAGTGTACTGGCCGTGACAGTGTGAACCCTGTCAATGACCACATCGCTGACAGCTCTGAACGAGGCAGCGAGAATATTCGAAGCTAAAACCTCGTCCAGTGGAACACCACAGAGTTTGAGGGAATGGCAGACGCATACGTGTCTATAAAAGAATCAAAAGCAAGACTCAGTGATTAGAACTGCAGTCATTCACAAGAAAACTTTTATCAGCCGGAAAAATTTTGTTGACAGACGGTCTGACTAAGGTTAACCAACCAGTCAGGTAACAAACCTCATTATATTTGGAAGACGGGTGGCCGGAACCATGATCTCCACTTGCTTCAGAGGGCGGCAGAGGGTAACATAAAAGCTAGAGCATGTGAAAGCGTGACTCTCTTCTGAAGAATCCACTAGGTAGGATTCGGTGTACTTATGACCGTGCAATGACGGTGCCCGGAGTAAAACGGACACCTGGTCAGAACGTGCCTTTCACGTTGCCATCACTTCGCCTGATCTCAATACCACCAATGATGTTACGACGTACTAAAACATGAGCTCTCTTCTCGACTAGGGCGCAAAGACGATGATTCACCTTCAAATACAGAACTGAAAGCTCTCGCTCATAATGGAATGACTTTTATTTATAATGTAATAAAAAAGCAGAACAAAAAGTCGAGGCAACCTACTGCCCGCATGTTCATTTTCGACGAAAAGTCACAGTACAAGATAATCTTTAGCAGAATTTCGTCAGGTAGTTCTTCCAGTCTGAAAGGGTACAGAACTCGGTGAGCTGCATTGATCATAAGGAACGTTGAGGCTCGACGAGAGACCCTAGTTTTGAGGAGTTCGGGCGAAAGTGGATAATTTAATGCACAAAATATGTAAGAAAAAATAGAGAGGAGAACGAAAAAGAGAGAGGAATGGCAGGCAACTTTATATTTTTTTACAAATGCAAAATTGGACGATTCTCTGAACTGGCGCATACTCGAACGTCTCTCAAATTGTGCTTTCTATCCTCAAACTGCTCCGCAACAGTATTGGTCAACATCGAAATGTTTTATCATGTAAGTAAATATTGCCAACATCTTTAAACAAAGAGGGATAGTTCAAATAGCCGAATCGAATACAAAAACGAGTATTGGATCCCTCATGGTGGGCTCGGAAAGAAAAAGTAATTATCGAAACAATTTTGGCTCGGTGCGATGTGAAGGTACCTTGTTACTTTTCTTGCAGCATTCAGTTCCCTTTGACAGCAGAACACAATTGAAGACAGAAGCCGAGCAAGTGCTTCGAAAACCTTAAATGATGAAGTTAGGAGGTAAAGATGCCAATCACCTACCGTCGCGACAGTCACCTTTCTAGACAGCTTCCTTGCGGTGAATTTCGATGACTTCTTTGATGTGAAAGGCACGTTATAGGTTGTATAAATCTTTTCTTCCATCTGCCAAATGCCCTGAAACACGTGAGATCATCAAAAAATTCAAGCTTGTTGTTCATTATTAAATTATTCTTCGGCATTAGTTCCGATATCCATACGCAATAAATGGCGGTAGGAAATGAAGTTGCGGGATGAAGAGGCCATCGCTCCTATCCAACTCTGAGCGTTAGAGACAGAGGAGCAATACCCGACATCACTTGGGCTTGGAGACGGTTAATTCAAAGAAATACAGTTTCTACCAAGCCTTGAGTGGGAAAGAGCACCGGGATGGATTAGACGATTACCACATGCAAGGAGCTATGGTAAGGTAAGAACTGAACATTTAATTGACCAACCAACGTCGGTGCTTCTTCCCATCCAACGCCTAGTATAAAACTATATTTGCTCATCTAAGAAGCATTCCTGAACACCGTTTGTGGGCTCACAAAGTCGACTAGTGGCCCCCACTCAACTACATTTTCATCACCAATGCCAATCTAGTTCTAGTAGATATATAAGCAACTTCTTGAGTCTGGAAGCAATAGTACAAGCTGTTAACGGCATCTGCAGTCCACTTTTTGTCCTACATATAGAAGCCCACACCATATATATCGACTCAAAAAATGCTGACCCAGCTGCCAATTTCTCCGCCAACAAATTTCGGAAGGTACCGAAGCTTATAGAGGAAACAATATCTATAATGAAGAAAAAGGTATGGTTAACACAAATTCATGCTAGAGCTCTGATTTCCCTCTTATACGGTGTAGGAAGGTGAAAAGTGTGCCTCTCTTCTTAAGATGTTTCTGCTACATTTGAACAGAAGGACGTGAACAAGATCAGCATGCCAAAGATGAGAGGGGGTTCAGTGGCTAATCTGAATTCAGACCACAAGTTTATAAGCACCTGTAGTGACAAAGAACAAGCCTACGTTACATCAGAAACTTGTCTGTCAAGAAGAAAACGTTCACTTCTACCAAAGACTTCGAACTCAATACAAAAATCATGTTTTCGTGCTGGGACGTACGCCGATTTCAAGGACCGCTTTTAGAACTCAACAATGCAATCTTCGACGTCCGTCCGCCTGTCGCGTGCTTGCGAGCGACATCGGCGCTAGCCACTTGTTGACAGCACTGGCACTCTGAAAGCAGCCAAGGCTCAACAGATATACAGAGATAGGGTGTGATCATCGGTAGAATATATGACTTACAGGGAGAANTGAAAGAGGAATTCTCCTGTCACCATGGCCTTCCCGCAGTGCCTAGACACTTCAAAATAACGCGCTCCAAGGCAAAGGCCGCGACGCAACCGCCGCAAGTAGTGTTTGTCTGATTTTGTTGTTTAAGTTCTTCTTCCAGAGGTCGGTTGGGTTGTTGGACTCTGAAAGCAGCCAAGGCTTAACAGATATACAGAGATAGTGTGTGATCATCGGTAGAATATATGACTTACAGGGAGAAGGATTCTTGGTCGCAGTGGCCATTCGTGTTGAGAAGTATACTGCCGTAGGTGTTCTCGAACGCCAATCCCAAATCCATGAAGAGCGTGAAGGAATCGTTCTCCTCTGTTTTATACCACCGTGCCAAACTGGTGAGAGGAACAAGCGTTTATCTGCGCAATGGTGGCGCAGTTGGGAGGGCAGTGGACGCATAGAGATAATATGGGAGTTCGGGTACTTAGTGCAAGTGCTCGTTTTGGTTTCTCATGACTCATATTGATTGTCTACGAACCTCCCTCTCATTTTAGAAAAATTTAGAATATATATGGAAAATAATTTTCATAATTTTCCATGCCCTTTATGGGTTGGTGCAGCTCAATTCGAGCAAACATCAATTGCGAAACCTTGGCTCAAAGTGGGTTTCGGAAGCTGAAAGGAGAAAATGTTGTATCAGTCAAAACGCTCTTAATATATTACGGGTGGAAGGTGGTGTTATCGTATTCGTTAAAGGACTTTGGTTCGTGCGACATATCGTGGGTACCATCTAGGAAGAAGCGAACGTGATGAGGAGCTTTTCGATTATATCTCCTGATGCTATGTACCACAACCTTGTTATCAGATGCAAGAAGACGAGTTTGTGAGAGACGATCAAAGTGTTCCTTTTCGGTTACTTGGTGATAACAACGACGGACTCATCACATCGCGAGAGGGAACTTCGTACTTTTTCGGCGATACAGAGGTTTCAAAGTAGAATTCCACGAAGTGAAGAGTCGATATCTTTTCATCGTTCGAGTGCCCATAGCCATAGAATGTTTTAGCACGATCGAGTGCGAATTACGGAACCTGAGGTGAAGTGCGAGAAACTGTAGGCGTCTAATTCGTTTTATTTTGACAAACTATGATATCTTATGTGGTTGCGGTTATAAAGTGCAAAATTAGCGGATACCTGTAGAAGTTAGTGGAGACTTTGAAAGAAGAAGCGATTCCAGTATGAATGTATTAATTCCAACGCACGACAACGATTTTCACCAATCAACAGGAGGAAATCAACAGTGAAGGCTCCATAGAGGACCACAGATAGATCCATAGAAGTCACGAGTGCTTCCAAAGAAAGCAATGGTCGGATGAGTCACTCGATCGCCCTCTACTGAAAGTGCATTGAGCTGCCAAAATTTCATTTTACAGTCTTGAATGTTCGAGTTACATGGGCACTTCTACTCGGTTGCTGGGTGGCAAAGGAAAGTCTTCTTGGATCACCATACTCGGAGCTATTTCAATAGGAGAGTCGTAGATAGTCAATATGAAGCGTGACGACGTTTAATGGCATAGGACACGTTTCGCGAAAGAGCAATACGGCACGTTCATCGAGGACTCGAACCTTCATTTTATGCCTATTAGCTTCCTCCCTTGCAACAGCGCCAACGTTGCACAGAGGAGTAACTGCTCGTTCCACTCCACACTTTATCACTTTGGTTAGACACAGCAGTATAACAAATACGTCAAAGGGTCGTTTGGTAGAGTGGATTTGAGATTCGCGTTCGAAAACACATGCAGTGCTTAGGCCGGAGCTTTTTTGGGTATCTAGCAAAAATCCATTCCTCCTCGCTTACGAGATGGGCCCTCACATCAAGATAGTATGAATTTACCTGTAAACGAATGATGCAACTCTTATCACAAAATTACCGAAAGGGAATGTCCAGAATGAGACGGGCCCTGCAAACTTGAGAGAGGGCGCTAAAGGAAAGGTATTACACGTCGGCAAAAACCTGTCGTCTCGTTAGTGATTGGCACAGCACTTTTTTTTTGTCAGGGCATTCGTGAAGAAATCTGCGCACCACCCTGATGTTCATCCCGGAGCGTTCAGTCAGCAATCTGCGTGGTCCAACGGTCATCACAATATCGCATAATGTGTTCGGCCCAACTGGGCTTACTAGGTGCAAGCAACGACGTCTCTGAAATTCGTTTGTTGAGCTCGGAAACTGGATTCCATTCTAACTTGTTTGAATAAAACTCAGAGCATGGTCCTTTCCACAGCATCTTGGCTAATCCTGAATGCGTGCTTATCCTGTTTTCGTAGAGTCCAAGCCTACGAGACGAGCGTCGAAGTAAGAAGAACTGCAACGTCGAAAAGTGGAGCGGGAAACCGTATGTTATTTGTTTTCTTCATTGTTTTCCTCGTTGGCTTGAATACTCCCCACGCAGCGTGTTTCCTCCTGTTCATCTCCGAAGCTAGGTCGTTCTTCATGATGACCTGTCAACCTAAATATACGTATCCGTATTCAGACATATTCATTCCGTCGAGCGTAGAAGGAGCACCAAGTGTTTTAATCCGTTCCTAATCAGCATCATTTTCGTCAGGTTCAGCCATAAGCCAACCTTTCCACAAGCGTCACCTAACGTGGCCAACGTTCGTTTAACCAAAAGGATATTCAGTGTTATATTGTGATGCAGGTTGTTGCCGAGAGCTGAAAGCTTTAGTGAGATAGTATCGTTCTGCCAAACCTCTCTCACATTAACAACAAGTTTCTTTCAAAATAGCGAGATCCTTGTCGCAAAACCATTGTAGTGCTCACGAAGCATCCTCATGTATTGAACACGAGCAACTTTGCTGCTCAAGGCCAAATTACCGAAGCTGCCTTGACAGTATCGAAGGCTTCATTCAAATCCATGAACGCAAGACACCTACTCGGGATCGTCTACTCTCGCAATATTCGAGAGAATAGTAGTTGCTGCAGTAAAGATGCAATTGAACCCTCTGCGACATCTTGACTCCTTACATGGCTTTCGCTCAAGTACTATTAACAGTGCCACTTGAGCTTCTGATTTTCAAACTCTTTACTGCTCTGCCGCACAGGTTTGTTATGGCTCAACCGCTGAACCGCTTTATTGATCAAAGTTTCGACTGAATCGACTTCTTCAGAACCTGAAAATAGTTCGAAGGCTTCAGTCTGTGGCTTATCCGACCAAGCGCCCAAACGTGCTAGGCTAGTTGCAACAACTCAGGGAAACTACAACTTCAAAAAGTTCCCAGCAAAGTGACCAACCTTCCGCGGCGCGACCAGCGTTGCGTCCCACTCTATGCGAACATCAAGTGAACAATGAGGCACCATTGGTGTTGAAAATTACGCTGGTGATCTCTTCTTCAGGATTTTACATTCGATGTGCTGCTCACTTTGCTGGGAGCTTTTCGAAGTCTAGTTTCCGGAAGTTGTTGCAACTAGCCTAGCGCGTTTGGGCGCTCGGTCGGACATGTCATAGACTAAGACCTTCGAATCATTTTCAAGTCCTGGAGACGACGATTCAGTCGAAACGTTGATCGATAAAGCGGTTCAGCCATAACAAACCTGTACGGCAGAGCAGTGAAGAACATTATGTAGAGTGCCCAAGTTTCACCGAACGTGGAAGTTCTTCTGATTTTCGTTTTAGACCTTTATCATCTGAGCCTCTGCCCTAGTATTTCTATAGTAGCCATCACTTGTTCATTCGGTCTCATGGAGAGCATGGAAATTTGTTCGCCACATTCGCACTGGCAGAACTGACTGGCAAGCACTTCGAGGAGGGTGTTTGATCAGCAGTAAAAAAGTTTGTTCAGCTGGTCTGGAGTGTTAGCATGGTTTACAAGACACTTGGTTTTGAATCGCGTAATTTGTAGTAAAAACGAACTTTTCGTGTGCTCAACATTTTTCTGAAGAATGTGGCTGAACCCAACTTTGATTCCTTCAAGTGTCCTTACTCTTGAGAGGGCGACGTAGAACTGTCCGTGAGAAAATACGTTTGGGAGATAGATGCCGATTTTGCTAAAGGATTGGCCTTGGATCTTATAATAGTCATCGCGAAAGCTAATCGAATATTAATTTTCTCCAGCGTAGAGATGTTGTTTTGTATTAGCAGTAGTCGATTCTAGGTATAATGGCTGAATGACCACTGTTCTCCACTAAGAAATCAACATCCCAAGTAAAACCCAATGTTTCAAGTTCGCCATTGCAGAGTCCATTGGCATCAATTTGTGCCTCAAAGAATATCGATAGTGCCCTTCTCCGAACGCAAATTGTGCGGTGGCGTTATAAAGTTCAAGTGCTCCTAAGCTGGTCCCTTTGTCCTTCAGGGTAGATCGCTTCATCGACATTTCTGTACAACCTCGCGTTCTCAAAGATTACCAACTTGGAGGCGATTGTAAGTGTCTTCGTTCATATAGTAAACATGAATATTACTGGCTGCTATTATAGCACACTCACGCAATTGTTAGGCGCTCCTGGATCGATAGTACTGCCGAAAATTCTCGCGACAATGTCATAGTATTGTGTTTGGCACGGAAACGCGATCATCGTAGTATTTGCATCGCCATTCCCGATTTCCAAAAAACGTGTCTGCCGTGCACGCTCTTCAGCTTGCGCTCTCGTGTTGGCGTTCAAATGATGAATGGAAAGCAGCGGTCAGGGGTTGGACCTAAAAACACCAGCCGCGATGATGTCTTCGTGCTGACCATGCTCGACTGCAGGGAGAACTTGTCTGAAGTCGCCACCGAGCACCATAAATTTCACAAAGGAAAACCATTTCGCTATATTATGTATTTCAAATGAGAATCCACTGCCTCTAGCGCGTCCTTTAAAGCCATGGATAGTTGGGAATTCCAGGCCAAAGATTAGCGGCACTTCCGGTCCATGCCACCCATATTATATATTACATGGCGTCTTCATCCGAGCGCAATGTTGTACAACGTGCAGTACAGATGTGTTTTCCCGCTACCTCCTAGTCCATTAACAAAAATACATTTGTTTTTGTTAACTTTCAATGCAGCAAGAATATTGTCTTTCTGCATAGCATTAAGAGTTTCTATATCTTTTAATGCCTTTTAGTGAGGTAGTATACAATCTTCCGTTTGCTCCCCCTTCAC